>SNQJ01S0059681.1:12214-44113 GCA_010110895.2 Picea sitchensis | reverse complement strand
GATACATATTAGACAAGTTACAAGGATATGGTAGTGTCAACCTTATTGTTACAATTACGATAGATTAAAGATTTGTATTTTGAAAAATGTTGAAGGTTTTAATGCATATGGAATATTATCCACAACACACACATATTATATATCGTATTGGTATGATCCAACATGTGTATTTCATAAACATTGCATAGCTTGGCCATTGATCTTAATTATGGTTGTTGAGTATTGGAGGATTATATGTTAGTTAATGTCAAAGTTTCGAATACATGTGGGACATCCTTTATGCATATACCATATGTTGTACATTGTTAAATGGTCGACGGTGGTTGATTTGTTAGGTGGATGCATTGGTAACATGTGATCCTAAATGAGTTGGCACTTACTTAGTACATGTTGGTTGCTTGAGGTTTTGACGTGGCTTGCCTTGGGTTTAGTAAGTGATTAATGTTGGTTGTCACCCTGATCAAGATTTTATGAGCATAGTGAAATGAATATAGATTATTAAAATATGCTTAACACAGAATAACACAGATACAGTAAAACCGGTTTTCTATTTAATAAGGAAATAAGTTGAAACTATAAAATGCAGCAGAGAACAAGCTTGCTAAAATGATGGTGGCTTATCTCTGGGAAGAGATGTGACGATCATGCTCATTCGCAAGAATATGATTACAATGAGGCTTTGAAGGCCTTTTTACAATAAACAGTAATGTCAAAAACCCTAGACATCCAAAAAACTAACCCTAGGATATGAAGCGCCAAAATCCATGTGGGCCTCGTTTGGGTAAGTTATTACATCAACTTCACGGGGTCGTAACATTTGCATACGATCTTCGTTTTAGGCGCACGATAGCCCATTAGAAAGTTCCATCCAAGGACTACACATTTATTTGTTATATATCTTAGGTGATTTTTAATTGTGGCAAGCCTTAAAAACATTGTTTAGGGCCTCAAAATGGCCCCACAAGTCAGGGACCCAAAAAATAGGAAAAAAAATGCCAAACTGGAAAACTGCCAAAATGAACCAATTGGAATAGGTGGGAGGCCACCAAAATATATCTGGATCAATCCTCCCCCCTTAGGAAGAAATGATTTCCATTGCGTTGAGTTCCCTCATAATATGAGGAAATTTATGTTTAATTTGGCCCCGGGTGAGCCACTTTCCTTGGTGCAGGAGTTGCCCTCCTTTGACAACTTGATAAAGCTAGATCCTTTGCTGTCGGGTGCCCTTGATATGTGTGCCCACAATCTGATCACTAGATTGTTGTTGCATGCAGTGAGGGTTGAGCTTTGTTTGTGTCAACTACTCTGCTATCTCTGAGGTGTCCAATAATGGTGGGAAATATGGTCGAAGGAGAGCCACGTTGAAGACTGGGTGTAGGCGAAAGAAAGGGGGAATGTTGAGCTCAAAAGCATTGTCACCCACAGCTTTGGTGATGGTGTATGTCCCATAATGGAGTGGGAGAAACTTCTGATGGGGCCTTGTAAGGAGTTCTTTCTGGAAGTGAAACCAAACTTTCTCGCCCACCTGAAACTTATGTGGCACCCAGTGTTGATCATGGAACTTTTTGTACTTGGCATTGGACTTCTGTAAAAATCCTGAATTTGTTGGCATATGTGTTGGATCCGCTCAATGAACTGGGTGGCTTTGTCAACTTTTGGTGGAGCAGGGGACAAGTCAGCCTAGGTGGTCGCCAGGGGTACTGCAACATCGATGGGGCCGAATGGTTGGAATCCCACCCCCACCTGAAAGAGGTTGTGGCAAGTTGAGCTATGAAAGGCTCAGTTGTAGCTATGTTGGACATAGGGAATACTCTCATCCCATGTGTGAGGGCACTTGTAATCGTACATGCGCAAGATATGTATGATCATCTGATTGGCGACCTCAGTTTGGCCATTTGTCTAGGCGTGGAAGGTGGTGGATTTGGTGAGCTTGGTATCCAACAATAACTAGAGACTCAACCAGAATGTGTTGAGTAACTAACTGCCCTAATATGATACAATGGTTTGTGGGATCCCAAAGTTTACCCAGACGCGTTCAAAGAAGATCTTGGAAGTGGCCTCTGCACTTATGTTCTTCTTGCAGGTGGCTAGAATCACCATATTAGAAAAGCGATCAAAAACCACAAAAATATAGTCATTTCCCCTCTTGGTCGACTGGAGGCCCGAAATGTAGTCCATTGAGATGGATTTCCATGGATTTTCAGTAGTAGGAAGAGGGTTGTACATGCCCTGTTTCTTAGCGATCGGTTTGGCAATAGCATAGGCGGTGCATGACTTGATATACTTGCCTACATCCTGTCGAAGTTTCGGCCATTAGAAATGTTTCTGCAGCACTTCCACTGCCTTTTTGATGCCAAAGTGTCATGCCAACCGACTATAGTGAGCTTCCCAAATCATCTTCACGAGCTCGCTTGATGGAACGCAGAGATGGCCCAGACGGAACAACATCACATCTTGAAGATGGAAATTAACGACCACTAAGTTTTCTCCCAACATTTGGTAGGTGGTGGGGAAGTGAGGGTTAGTCTCATAGAGGTGGGGCCATCTGAAGGTCTCATGGTCACAAGATTCTAGCATCTTGGTGAGTGTCGCAGATTGAAGTCAACTGAGGAAATCAACAACTCAGTTGGTACTTCTTGTTTTATACTTGATGTTGAGGTGGAACGGTTGTAAGTATGTGGACTACTTCGGATGGCTGTAAATATGCAATTTTCCTTGGGTATGCATGAACTGTAGTGACTTGTGATCAGTTTGGATGACTGTCTCCTTCCCCAGAATGTAATGTCTCCATTAGCAGTAGGCTTGCACAATGGAGTACATTTCTTTGTCGTAATTAGGGTACTTACGGACAACATCTCATAGTGTCTGACTATGATTCGCAACGGGGTGGTCGTGTTTAGTGAGAACAGTGCCCACAGCATAGTCTAAAGCATATGTCTCGATATCAAAGGGATGTTGCAGGTTTGGTAATGAAAGTATTGGCGATGAGCACAAACATTGATTCAAGTCATCGAAGGCTTATTGTTCGGATAGGCCCCACAAAAAAAATTCCTTACAACCACCATTGGTTACTTGGCTGAGGGCCCATGCGATATGAGAATCCCAACACAAACCCGTGATAGAAATTGGTGAGGCCCAAGAAGCTATGAAGCTCAGTGAGTGTGGTTGGGGCTGGCCAGTCACTAATGAAATGGATATTGGTTGGATCCACATGCACACCATGTTCATAAATTATGTAGCCTAAATAATGGACCATGTCCATGCCGAAGGAGCATTTTTGCAAGTTTGCATATAGTGTGTGATGTTGCAGGGTGTGAAGAACTTTTTGAATATGCTGCAAGTGTTATGCCCAAGTCTTGCTGTAGATGAGGATGTCATCTAGATACACCACTAAAAAGGTATTGGTGAAAGGTCGCAGGATATCGTCCATCATCCTCATAAAATTTGTTGGAGCATTTGTCAAACCAAAGGGCATGACCAACCATTCAAAAAGACCTTCTTTTGGCTTGAAAGCAGTCTTCCATACATCTGTCTATTCTATTGGGACCTAGTGGTAGCCAGACTTCAAATCAATATTACTAAAGTATTTGTCCCCCATGAGCTGATCAAGGAGGTCATTGATTCGGGGAATCGAGTACCAGTTCCGAACTGTGATTTTATTCAAGGCCTAGTAATTAATGTAGGGTCGCCAGGTCCCATCTTTCTTCCGCACCAGTACAATTTGGCTCCCACAAGGCGATGAGATGGGATGGATGTGCCCCTTGTGGAGTATTTCCTGGATTTGCATCTTGATCTCCTCGTTTTCTAATAGAGAGCTATGGTATACCGACCCATTGTGTAGTGGTGCACCTGGGGTGAAATCGATGGGATGATTGACCTGGTAGTGTAGAGGTACCACGGTAGGAGAGGAGAAGATATCTGAATATTCTCCCATGACCTTATCCACTTGCTTCTGTTGTGTGGAAATATCATCTGTGGAGGCCCTAGATGTGGATGTGATCTTTCTCTTACTCTAAGAGCGAATCACGAAAAAGACAAATTTCTCGGTCTGAGAGATGACCTTCCTACATTTCTTGGCAGAGATCAAGGAAATAGCACTAAGAGGGACTGCCTCAGGTATCCTGTACAATTTCCTGTTCAAATTAATAATAACACTATGAGGCCTAAACTCATATACAACATGATGTTTCCATAAATAAGCTTGGCCCAAAAGAACATTAGAAAATTCGAGAGGAGCAACATCACAAAATACCTCATCTTTGAAGGTCTTGATGTCATATGATAGTTGACACTGTTGGATAATGTGAAGATCGCTTCCTTGGCGGAGCCATCCAATGGTGTAGGGTTGCGGGTGCGGTGTTGTCGGCAGGGCCAACCGCTTGATAACCTTTGCTGAGATGAGGTTCTTTTAGCTACCACTATCAACGATGAAGTTTAGCGAGGTGCCTTTTACCCACATCTGTGAATGGAAAAGGTCCTCGCCTTATTATTTCTCATCTGGTTCAATAGGATGGAGCTTGGTGGTAGAAACAATGGCACTAGGTTCCACTTCAATGATCTGTCTTCCCCTTTTTGGTTCTGACTGAGATTCAGAACCCGCATTTGATTCAAAAGCTTTCACTTTGGCCACCAGTGACTGCTTTGAGCGACAATCGATAGTGTTATTCCAAGGGCTCTTATGGAAGTCGCACCACCTCTCGATATCCTTGTTTGTCTTTCTGGTGTCCTTCTTTGCTTGCAGCTTGGACTAGTTTTCCTGATACTTTCCATCTTTGCTATGTCCTTTGTTCTGTAGGTTGGAGCCACCCTTTCCTAATTTTTGCTGTGAGAGGTTCCCATGCCAAAATTGTCACGTCTTTTGTTTGAGCTTCTGCTTGATTTTGATGACATATCGATAGGCTGCACCCAAGGAAGACATGTCCATAAATTCCATTTTGACCTCGATGTATCTATGTAGAGCACTGTGATACTTGAGCACCAGATGTTGCTCTAAATCTTTGATACCCATATTGGTGCGCAGTGTATGAAAGATATTTGTGAAATATGGCACTGCTTGGTCTCTTTCTTTCCGCAGTGTGGTCCATTTGGTATACAAGTCGTCATAACTTCCGACAAGGTAGTATTGTTCCTTAATAGCATCTCTGAATGATTCCTAGGTGGTCGCGACTGCAAATAATGAGGGTTCCTCTATTTCCTTTTGCTCACAGAAAGTTCCCACCAATCTTTGACATGGGGAATGACTTTGAGGAGTGCAAAAGTAATTTTTTCTCTATTTGAAAAGTTATGGACATAAAAATACCCTTCTAGTATATTCAACCACTTGTCTACAACATCTGTGTCTATTTGACCTTCAAATATAGGAATATCGAAGTTGATTTGTACCTTGAATGGGATGGCGCCTTCGCTCAACGAAGATGTGTCGCCTGTTGGTAGCTGATGAAGGATTTGCACGAAACTATCCATCATATCGTTCCTCTGTTGCGTGAAGGCTTCCTCAAGAAACATTTTGAAAGGATATCCTGTCCCATTATTTTTCTTTTCTCCTATCATGAGAGGTCATTTGGGCGTGCGAGAGATTTTGTCCTCAAGAGAAACAAGCTTGAGACCCAATTCTTTGTACCCTGAACTCATTGGGGACATGCATTAAGACGACAAGGAGCAGACTACTTTGATACCACTGATCAATATTTTATGAGAAGAACAAAATGAATACATATTATTAAAATATGCTTAACACAAAATAATAAATATACAATAAAACTGGTTTTCTATTCAATAAGGAAATAAGTTGAAACTGTAAAATGCAGTGGAGAACAAGCTTCCTGGAATGGTGGCGGATTATCTTTGAGAAGAGATGTGACGACCATGCTCATTTGCAAGAAGATGATTAAAATGAGGCTCTAAAGGCATTTTTACAATAAACAAGAATTTTGAAAACCCTAGACATCTGAAAACCTAACCCTAGGAGATGAAGTGCCAAAAGCCATGTGGGCCCCGTTTGGGTAAGTTAGTACATCAACTTTCGAGGGTCGTCACTTTTGCATACGATCTTCATTTTAGGTGCATGATAGCCTGTTGGAAAGGTCCATCCAAGGAGTACACATTTTGCTGCCCTAAAAACGTTGTTTAGGGCCTCAAAATGGCCCCACAAGTCAGGGACCAAAAAACTAGGAAACAAACTGCCAAACTTGAAAACTGCCAAAATGAACCAGTTGGAATAGGTGGGAGGCCACTAACATCCATATGGATCACACCATGACGTGACCAACAATTGATGCACCATCTTTTTGTTCAAAACTACCATCTTGGGTTTTGGCATTTGTTTCATTCGTTAGTGGAAATTGAGCTCTGGTAACCGCAACAACCTCTTGAAGGCGCCTTTTAACCTGCACAACACTAGGTACTAGGGTTTTCATTCCCTGTCATCTAATGTGATTTTTTCCTAACAGTTTATGCTCGGCTCTGTAACTACATGTTGTGCTTGTAATTCGATGCTTTCATGTTTTTTTTTAAAGGAAAATAAGGTTGTTATGCTCTTGGTTTTGGAAAAACGCATGCACATAAGTTTGAATGATATGATGGATGGTTGATTTCCATAGTTATGGTTGTTGGTTGCCTATTTACCATGTTGTCATGCAGTTGTCTATAACGCATTAAAATTGCAGAGTCTGGTGCTTTGTGTGGTTGATATTTTAGTGTTGTATGCAAAGAGGTCATATGTAGATTCTGTGTTGTTTCTTGAAATTGAATGTCTGGCGACCCTATGCATACCCTTTTTAAATGATTTCTTTCACCCACATACACATTACAGTCGGGCCAAGTCTGAAGTAAAGATGTTTTGGGTCAAAGACCTTTTCATATCTACATTTTTTTGTTTGTTGGCAATCATAATCCTATAAAACCCTAGTCAATTTGATTATGGTCGTTGTTTGGGCCCCATGTTGAAGACGTAAAACAAAGAAAGAGGCAGAATTGCCTCTGCATTTTATGATTTAATTTGTGACAAATGTCACACCAGAGTATGAGATTGTTAATAAGTAACCCATTGGGCCTCACAAAGTTAATGGTTGTGTTTTGGTAGAAATAAAGTTTTGAAACCTGTGTCATTTCGTTCCATGCTAGTCGTGACACCTCTATCGTATTCAATTTCGTGACCTTTGGCAATAACAGGGGAATGAAACCATGTATTGATTGAGTATTTTCACTGCATAAATATTTTTGTCATGTCCTTGCAAATAAAAAGCTCTATCCATTTTGGGGTTTGAATGAACAAGCATTGTTACAATTTGATCATTTGAGTGTTGGCGAATAAGTAATGAAATTGATCATTTAAGAGTGTAGATATATAAAATGTTTGTATGAATCTGTATGTTTGGATGAATCTGTTGATATTTCAATCGTTGTTTACATGACGTTTCACATATGATGGTTGGCAGTAATATGTAATGTTTTGATAAAAGATGGAACTTGGTGTTCAATAGGGACTAATACATGGATTTTGATAATTTGTAAACAAGGAATAATGCTTGAAACGTGACAGTGAATATTTTTGTGAATAATTTGAGCTATGATAGAATGGTTGTGTGACATTTTCCAACTGTGTTTTCAAAGTGGGTAATTTATGGAATGAGAAATAGACTGATTTTATTTATTGAACACTATGGTTGCATGTCCAATTTATTTTCCCATCATATTTAACATTTTTCATTCATTACAATCCCTTTTCATCAAGCCAAATACATGTTTCATTTCCATGCTTAGATTATAATTGTAAGAAATGTTTCATGGAAGAGTTATATAAGTTGAAAAGGGAGCCTTTAGTTTGTTTGATCTCTGCTCTATTTCATATCCAAAAATGTTGATGATAATGATTTGATGGAACTAGTCATGGTAAATGAATAGTCCACATTGCACTTCGTGGTCATACTTACCATTTTCCACTCATTTCAAACTTGATCATGAAATCCCAAGAGCCCTTTAAATCCATGTTCTCAATAATTAATAGTTCTGGAATGTGGAATGTGTTGAAATAATGTAACTGCAAAGAGTATTCTTATTATTATTGATATTTTATTCATAGGATCAATCCCCATTGTGGATTGATCATGTCAGATATTGTAATAGGACCAAATCACCTTTTGCGGATTGGTCAAAAGACAATTGTAATAGATAGAATAAGAAGTCGGCCCCAGCAGTTAATTAAGAGACCCAAAAATATAATAAAGGTGGGTTTACCCACCCATATTGAGAAGTCGGCCCTGCCAGTGAAGAGACACTTCACACGTGCCAGAACTTGTATAAATAAAGGAGGCTAGCACCTCATTTGAACACAACTCACTTGCTCAGTTTGAGAGACAAGTTCTGATCTGTTACTGACAAAGGAGAGAGAGAGTGGAACATATCTTGGAGAGGAGTTTATGTTTTATCATAGAGATCTCTTGGGATTGTATTGGCTATCTATATTAAGGAAGTTTTGTTGGGTTTTCTTCCCTAGAGGGTTTCCGAGGATAAATGTTGTGTCTCTTGTGATTGTGTATTTCTTAGTGATATTGGATTATGCTATTGTTATCTAGTGAAATGCAAACATCTATAATAATGGCCTAAACATTAACATGGTTTTAGAGCCAACCTGAAGGAAGCATATTTCGCAAGAGAAAAATGCCACTGTTGTCATACCTACAAATTAGGGTTTTTGAAAAGTGAAGATTTTCAGCTCCAAAACCACCTAGAAAGTTGTACCCTCCCCCAAGGATCATTTTGGCACCATCAACGCACCTTTTCAGTGGCTAGATCTCCCGAAAAGTGAAACCCTAGTTTCACAAAGTACTAGAAAACCAGAAAACCAGAGTACCAGAAGTACCAGAAGTACCAAAAAACCAGAAGCACCAGTCCATAAATCCGTAGATTAAGTTTGAGGGGGTAAAAGTTGGTTTTTCAAAATTCTGACTACACTAGCATACTCGCCTCAGCTCAACGCATCTATCCCTTGGATCAGAATTTCAAAATTCAAAGTTTGAAAAATTAGGGTTTCCTCATAAAACCCTAAGTTGCAGTTGCAGTTGCTATCTCAGAACCAGTTGCAATTGCAGTACCAGTTGCAGTTCCAGCCATAGAGCTAGTTGCAATCACCCTTGAAGTTTTCTTAAGAGTTTGCAATGATTACCGCTGCTGCCAGATGGAGCCACTACCTGCAAGTGCTATCAGAGGTATGTACTTACATATGTTTAATGGTTAAACCCTAAAGAGTATTTGCAGGAGAAGGGATCTCTTGCCATAGATACAGGAGGATCTCAATATCCAACACATTTAGAGGAATGGTACAACCCATGTGTGATTATTCTGATATCCATCTACTTGGCATAACATTATCTTGATCAGTGTTGCATGTTGAAGCTATGATCAAATTATTAGAAGGATTAAAAGTTGATCATAGAGCTTATCCTCTAACCTAACCTTCTGTCAAGATAGCATATTGTATCAGTATAGAAGACAGGTTGAAGAAAGCACTCGTCATCTTGAGTGAAGGAGACTTGGAAAAAAAGAAAGCATTCATCCCTGAAGACAAGGCTCCAGGTTTGATTAAATCAAGTTGATAAGATTCAAAGGTACTCATGACAAGTTGATGACTATAGTTGAGATAGCAGTCTTTATAAAGTATTATACCTAATAGCATGTGAGCATATAGAGGTATATACTTTGCCTGATACAACTAACACCTCCTCTAGGAGAAACNGTTAGACATAAAGCAAGATGATTCCTTGTTTCCGACCTAGTTGTTAGACGTAAAGCAAGATGATGTGTTCCTTGCTTCTGACCTAGTTGTTAGATGTAAAGCAAGATGATGTATACCTTGCTTTTGACCTAGTTGTTATACGTAAATCAAGATGTGACTTTCACTGAGCTACTAGCTTAACAGCTATGACATAGAGCCAGTCTAGTACTATGATGGGCCAGCCTAGTGTTGTGATGAGGTATCATTTTTTATACCGATACATATTGATGCAGATGATGATGGCGTTCTTTCGAGAATGACGATGCTCCCAATGAAGAAAACTTCCGATGATTTATAGATACGCCAGCCAATATGATATTGATGATGTTGTCCTCCCATTTGATGTTGTTGATGATGTTGTCCTCTCTCTCTCGCATGATGCTGCTAAAGAATACCCTTCTTGTTAAGGGGGAGTGTTGAAATATTGTAACTACAAATAGTATTCTTATTATTATTGATATATTATTCATAGGATCAATCCCCATTGTGGATTGATCATGTCGAATATTGTAATAGGACCAAATCCCCTTTTGTGGATTGGCCAAAAGACAATTGTAATAGACATAATAAGAAGTCGGCCCTAGCAGTTAATTAAGAGACCCAGAAATATAATAAAGGTGGGTTTACCCACCCAGATTGAGAAGTCGGCCCTGCCAGTGAAGAGACACTTCACACGTGCCAGAACTTGTATAAATAAAGGAGGCTAGCACCTCATTTGAACACAACTCACTTGCTCAGTTTGAGAGACAAGTTCTGATCTATTACCGGCAAAGGAGAGAGAGTGTGGTGCATATCTTGGAGAGGACTTTCTATTTTAGCATAGAGATCTCTTGGCATTGTATTGGCTATCTATATTAATGAATTTTTGTTGGGTTTTCCTCCCCTAGAGGGTTTCCCAGGATAAATGTTGTGTCTCTTGTGAATGTGTATTTCTCAGTGATCTTGTTCTTATGTTGTTATTATCTATTGAAATGAAAAGAACTATAATAATGGTATAAACATTAACAATAAAGGGCTTGTGATGAGGTCTATGGAAATTAAAGGTGGTAAAATATTGTTGAAGCATTTTTTTATTAAACCCTTAAATTGTTTGCGTGCTTTATCTCCCATACCTCATTGTTGTTGATGAATGGTATCATAAACCCTACATTTGAATAACTGTGTAAGGATGGCTAACCCAACATTTGATAGAGGCGTTGTTCGCATCTCTTTTGTCATGAGGTTTTTCTCGATTTGTTACTTAAGAGTTAATGCAAAGATCACTTATTTATAAAGTACAGTATGTTATGTGACTGTTATCCCCTATCCTAGGGATAACTAAGGAGATTATGTCTCAAGGCCCACAGGTCCTAGACATGGAATATCAAGATCCATATGACTTGAGCTTGGCCTTGGAGGGCCCATATTTTCTTCAACGCCTCCCATCTATCAGCAGCAGCAGCATCCGTCCCATCGCCCTAGTTCTGAGGTAGAAGTGGGTCTTGTTCCATGAGGTAATGAGTCCAGGTATCATGGTATGTAACACTCTGATTCTCAAAACATTTGAATATGTGCATTGAATTCTCTTTTGTTTCATGACGTTTTCTTGGAAATTATTCTCTTTAATTTGTCCATACCTGGGGGGGATGACCGAGTGCCCTAGTAAGTTGGTTCCCTTAGGGATGAGTTTCCACTGGGTGGGTCTATGAAACATCATCATCCATTCCTTCCATACTTACCACTTTTTATCAATATCCCTCTCATCTATCCCCTACATTGGTTTGGGCATTGGGTTTTCCAAGCTAGTAAAGGTTGTACCTTTTCTTGTGGGAAGAAGGGGCTAAAGGCCCAGAGGGTAAAAGTAGCTGGAAAAAGTTAAAATCCAAGATAAAACCTTGAGATGCTTCGCCCAGGGATTCCCGAGAAATCAATAAAAGGCGTATCAGCAAGAAAAGGGGACCCGTAAAATAAAATGAAACTCAATACCTGGTTGGTGGATAGGAGGTCTCATCACAAGCCTGCCTATTAGATACATGGGCATGTAGTGGTATGACACTCCCATCCATATGATCACCAAACCAGGGTAGTGGATCTTGGTGGCATGGCCAATAGAAAGGGGGTCTCATCACGAGCTAACCTTCTCATCTCTGTGAAATGCTTGTGGGTAGCGTTGCCACAACTGGTCACCAAGCCAGGGAGGTGTCCTCCAACCACTCTCTTGCTAGAAAAAGAAATAAGACAAAGAGTAAAAGGAATTTAATGGGATAGGAAACAATGGAATCCATGACAAGCTGCATCTCACCCTCTGCAGAGGCACCCACAAGTAAGAATTACATTTCCCTATTATCACTGCACCCCTTACCTAAACATTCCCTACACCATCTCATACATTTACATGACCTAGATTGGTCTTCACCTGGGAAACACCCCACACCTGAGGAGGATTATCCTAATAGGGCATCCTAAGACCCTCTCCAAACCTGGCTTGTTAAATAGCATAACGTATTTGAGCATTTGTCTGGATAAAGGGGGTTTGATGCACATGTATGGGTAACTTGATTATTAGATGTGATTGGCATTGCTATGATCCCTGTGACTTATGAGCCCATGGAGGGTGTACTTGTTGTTGTTGTAGAACCATGCCCAACGGAAAGGTACATATGGGGAGATGATTAGTTCAGACCTCCATGGGGCTAAAATCCCACCGGATGGATGATGTGACCCCGGCCAAGGACAGAGGGATACCAAAGGCAAGCACCAGAGAAAAATAAGGGTGTTCCACCAGAGACACTTTTCCAGGCATGGACCTAGGGGATTCTTGCCCTCCCACCATGATGTTGGCCCTTAAAGGCCCCTGACGTCATCACTTCGAGCCTTGACGTCATCCAGTTAGGGTTTTGGCATGAGGATGGGTTGGTTGGCACATGTGGCAATTTTTGAGGCCTTTTGAGGGCTAACGTCTCACTTTGGAGGCCTATCATTCCACGAAGAGGCATAACATCACCTTAGGACGGCATGGCATCATCCCTGAAGACAAAATTAGGATTTTAATTGTAAATTTTGTGTAAAAATGGATTTTTGATGTAAACTGACCATGTCGGCCTTTTTTGACCTAAAATGTAATTAAAGGTCAATGATATTGTATAAATAGAGAGTTAAGACTCTCATTTTTTCATCATCTTTCATTCACACAAGTGTGAGGTATGAAATTCGACCTCTTTTTAGGCTTATTGGTTGAAATCAAGTGGTGCGCAACTCTTGGAGGAGGCTATTTTTGGTGTATTTTTGCATTTTCATGGTGGAAAGTCTTCAAATAGGTTTTGTGGCTAGATTATTCTTGATGAAGTACGTAGAAATATGCAATCCTTCTTTATTTTGAATGGTTATGGTGCATTTACTTGTTCATTTCTAAGATTATGAAATTGCTACTGTGAAACCCTAGGAGAAAAGCACATGTTATTGTCATTTTCTTTATAACTCTTCACCTACTTGATTTTGCTAGAGAACACCTCCCTTGAAGGATATACTATAGCCCTACCTTTGTATCACTCTAGTATCATTTTTTCATCAATCTGCATACATTTATTTCAAGTTTGATCTAAAGAAAAAGGAAATCGCTAGGGCCTAGGGTTACCTACTTTCTAGCATCATTTCCTTCTATGGTTTTATATATTGAGGCCTTAGGTTACTAACACCTCAATCATCTTCCCTTTCCTTTATCTCATCTAATATCATTTGTTGTTTCCCTCTAATAATTGTCGCTGCAACTTTGACTCCATTTACCCTAAAAGGAACTAGTTCATACCTTGCAAGTGATTGATTGACTAAAACAACTCTTGAACCATCTACCTTAACTATTTATAACTTTAGATTAGACTAACTTACTAATTTTTTGTTGTTGCAAAATATTGCTACAACCGTATATAACAGCAACAAATTCATCGTAAAAGCAATATTTAAAGCTGATTATACATTGCCATCATTGCTTCTAACAATTACTATCACTTTGTTAATTTTATGCTATCATTTCTTGTCATATTTGAAGCATATTTAGGCATAATTGTGTAGCTATTGTTAAATATATATTGATGTTATAAATACTTTTGTTGCTTCAACTTTTATATCAGCTTGTTCTTTTTATCAAAAGTCTATGGTTTTATGAAGCACTAACATCATATGGTACTTGCAAATAACATCTTTTCTTGTTGTGTTGTTCTGGGCAGGTACACTTAATTATTATCTTTCTTCATCTCATTAAAACCCTTGGAAATTTTGATCAGCGTGACCTATGAGAGGGTTGGGACTTTCTTAATACCTTTTCCTTAGCCTTCTCAAACCCCCAAGTCATTGGGAATGTCTCCCCTGGGGTACCACTCCTAAATAGAAAGAGGTGTCTTATTAAGGTGGCAGTGATAGGACATGCTCCTTGTTTCACCAATTTAGTATTCACTTTCCTTTTTCTTTGGGAGACTACAAATTGCGCGATAACATTTTGGCGCCATTGTCGAGGAAAATTGAATCAAATCTTCTCAAAAACGACACTTTTTTATAAGCCTTTCCTCAAAACCCTTTATTTTAAAAATCTTACCTAGCGACTCCACTGAGGGTGGTCCCCTCATCCCTTTGATAGTTTTAAGAAAATTATCTAGAAACTCCACAAAGATCAGGGAGGTATACCAACCCTCCCAAGTCCTTTAGAAGAAAACCTCCATGAAACTCTCCTATAGTAAGATCATTATTTGGAGGCAATCTTCCTTTAATTTAACACAATGTCTAGCGCAGGAACTCAGACTGTTAATACAAACTAAGCTAATAGCCAGAAGCAATGGTCATCCAAGATATTTAAACTGTTAGACATGAAAACCATAGCAGGATACCCTATGCAAATGTCCCCTAAGTATGAGAAATGGTTGCCTAAAATCATTGGTAATGATGTAATCAATGTTGAGGATCATATGAGTTAATTTTGGGTCTTCTTTCATCTTCATCCCATCACAGATGATGTTGAGGATCTAGCTATGAAATTGTTCTCTCCTACCCTCCATGATGGCGCTAGATGATAGTACAATGGTCTCCCCGATGCTAGTATCAAAACCATGGATAAATTGGAGGAAATATTCCTCAAACAATGGAGTGTCAAGGAATACCCCAACATGTTGTTGATAAGGCTGAATAACCTCACAAAACAAGACAATGAAACTGTTAGAGAATTTCATGATAAATTTGAAAATTTAATGCAAAAGATCCCAGTGAGCCATCATCCTTCGGATAGTTTCCTTCTCTTTCTTTACACCAAAGCCTTTACAGGACAATTGGGGTATCTCCTCAGAGATAAAGCCCCTAAAACAATCCAAGAAGCCCAAGAGGTAGCTGCAAGGATTGAAGACAGCCTATCATCATCTAGAGTCGAGCTTTTCTCTGCCCCAAGAGTCAAAATGGATGCTAAACCTAAGATAGTCCATAATGTTGAACCTACCTCAGATATTAGCACTAGATTGGAAAAGCTACAATTGATTGTAGATAGCATGGTAAAAATCCAAGAACTAATGATGAATAGGATTGTCAACCTAGAAAGAGCTTAGCAACAAGCTCCTAGGGTTCCTTACAAAGGGCAATTTCAGAAAGGGAATCAAGTTTTTAGACCAAACAATAATCAAGAGGTTCCTAATACTTTAGTCCCTGCAAACATGGTATATGAAAACCCTTGGTGCTTGTAGTGCAGAGACTCACATTGGGAGCATGAGTGTCCTCTCAACAATGGTGAACATGACCAAGTGAACGATGTTAATCATACCATTGAAGGTCCTCAATATTGCCTTAATGTCACACTTAAAGAACATCAAGAAGGCATAAAGGAAGCAACCAAGAAGGCTAGGATGGAGATGATAAATAACCTTGACCAAGAGTTGAGAGAAAAGTTGAAGAAGCAAGAATTCCAAGTATACACTCGGCAAAAATGAATGAACCAACCTCTCTCTATTGGGCCTGTAATTTCGCAAACAAGACCTCCACCTATTAACATACTTCTTCCTAAAAATCCTCCCAAAACTGATAAGGTGGATTTGAACTTCGACTTTGAAGGTGCATTAGCACAAATGCACGTGACCGTTCCTTTAAGAGAAGTAATCAAGGTCCCATATGTCAAAGAAAGGTTCAATTTTTTTTTCAAAGTTTCAGATGAGCCAATGGGCCCCCCTATCATGTTACAAGAATATCACTTTAGGGTTGAGTATGATGGACACCCACCTTTCTTCATGACTTTGTTGATTAATAACAAATGCCTTAACAATTGTGTGCTTGATTCAAGAGCAGGTGCTAACATGATGTCTTTGAAGGTCATGGAGAAATTAGGCCTAAAGGCCACATGGTCTTACAGGAATGTGTCTGACTTTGAATCCAGAGCCATACCCACTCATGGGGTAGTTGAGAATGTTTAAGTATTCCTTGGAATATACCCCGAGAGAGTGATCCACATGGATATTGTGGTAGTGGATGTCCCAGATGCATGGGGAATATTGTTGTCTAGGAAGTTTGTTGCAATGTTGGGAGGCACCTTAGAGATGGATCTAACTTACATTAACGAGCCCATGAATGACGAAACAATAAGCTACCTCCCAAATGTGTCGATGGCCAAGGTCCATGTGCAGGAAATTGATGATGATGTTAGAACTAGCGAGACACATGAGCCAATCAAGGAAAGTGTTCTTGTATTTTCCCCTGATGATTTGCCTTTCACTTCAAAGGAAGACTTTGATCAAATACAATGGCCAAAGAAGGAACAATATCAGCAACTCCTAGACAAATACAAGGACAAAGAAGTTGGGACTATCAAGTTATTAAAGAAAGGAGAGGATGACATATTGATCAGACCGACCCAGCAGGAAGTCTTCATAACAGAATCCCACCCTCATCCCTCAAAACAATATACTAGAGTTATACAAGAAACAACCAAATTCAAAACAAAGGATTACCAAGAGNTCAAGGAAAGTGTTCCTGTATTTTCCCCTGATGATTTGCCTTTCACTTCAAAGGAAGACTTTGATCAAATACAATGGCCAAAGAAGGAACAATATCAGCAACTCCTAGACAAATACAAGGACAAAGAAGTTGGGACTATCAAGCTATTAAAGAAAGGAGAGGATGACATATTGATCAGACCGACCCAGCAGGAAGTCTTCATAACAGAATCCCACCCTCATCCCTCAAAACAATATACTAGAGTTATACAAGAAACAACCAAATTCAAAACAAAGGATTACCAAGAGGGAGATACAGTCTGGATGTGGGATACCAAAAAGGGAGAGCCTACTAACGTCAAAGGGAGTGCACAATTTTGTCTTGGACCCTTCAGATTCAGAATGAATTCATTCAATGATGCCTATTATCTATCCACGTTGGAAGGAAGAAGACGTCCATTACCGGTTAGTGGACACCTCCTCAAACCCCATCAAGGGGTGAAGACTTGACTTCACAGGTAAGTACAAGTAAGTAGGTAGGCATTTGCATTCACTGTATATACCATCTACATATCATGCTAGAGTAGTGTAGTTGTATTTCCATTTGTATATATGATTGCTTACTTGTATTTCATTGTATTATATATGAGCCAAGGGAGATATCACCACCCCAAATTATTACTAATCGCTTTTGTTTAGATCTAGCAGGTCACAGATCATGTCAGATATGTTGAGGTTCTCATGTGCTCTACGGTGAGCACATGTCCCTGAGTTGGAGCCAGATGTTATCCCATATCCTAGGGATAACTAAGGAGATTATGTCTCGAGGCCCACAGGTCCTAGACATGGAGTACCGAGAGCCATATAACTTGAGCTTGGCCCTGGAGGGACCATCTCTTCTTCAGTGCCTCCCATCTATCAGCAACAGTAGCATCCATCCCATCGGCCTGATTCTAAATTAGCAATGGGTCTTGCTCCATGAGGTAATAAGTCTGGGTATCATGGTATGTGTCACTCTGATTCTCAAAACATTTGAATATGTGCATTGAATTCTCTTTTGTTTCATGATGTTTGCTTGGAAATTATTCTCATTAACTTGTCCATACCTGGGGGGGTGACTGAGTGCCCTAGTAAGTTGATTCCCTTAGGGATGATTTGCCACTGGGTGGGTCTATGAAATTTCATCGTCCATTCCTTCCATACTTACCACTTTTCATCATTATTCCTCTCACCTATCCCCTGCATTGGTTCAAGCATTGGATTTGCCAAGCTAGTAAGGGTTGTACCTTGCCTTGTCGGAAGAAGGGGCTAAAGGCCCAGAGGGTAAAAGTAGCTGGAAAAAGTTAAAATCCAATATGAAATATTGAGATGCTTCACCCAGGGATTCCTGAGAAAGCAATAAAAGGCTTCTCAACAAGAAAAGGG
This sequence comes from Picea sitchensis, assembly GCA_010110895.2. Classification (NCBI taxonomy): domain Eukaryota; kingdom Viridiplantae; phylum Streptophyta; class Pinopsida; order Pinales; family Pinaceae; genus Picea; species Picea sitchensis. Next base: position 25,981 of record SNQJ01S0059681.1, on the reverse strand, counting down.
GACCCGTAAAATAAAATGAAACTCAAGACCTAGTTGGTGGATAGGAGGTCTCATCACGAGCCAACCTATTAGGTCCATGGGCATGTAGCAGTATGAAACTGCCATCCATCTTGTCACCAAACCAAGGTAGTGGTTCTTGGTGGCATGGCCAATATAAAGGGGGTATCATCACGATCCACCCTTCTCATCTCTGTGAAATGCTTGTGGGTAACATTGCCACCAATGGTCACCACGCCAGGGCAATGTCCTCCAGCTACTCTCTTGAAAGAAGAAGCAATAAAACAAAGAGTAAAAGGCATTGAATGGGCTAGGAAACAATGACATACATGACAAGGTGAAATTCACCATCTATAGAGGCACCCACAGGTAAGAATTACATTTCTCTGATATCATTGTACCTCTTGCTTAAACATTCCCTACACCATCTCATGCATTTACATGACCTAGATTGGTCTTCACCTAGGAAACACCCCACAACTGAGGAGGATTATACCAATAGGACATCATGAGACCCTCTCCAAACCTGGCTTGTTAAATAGCATAACGTCTTTGAGCATTTGTCTGGGTAAAGGGGGGTTTGATGCACATGTTTGGGTAACTTGATTATTAGATGTGATTGACATTTCTATGATCACTGTCACTTATGAGCCCATGGAGGGCGTACTTGTTGTTGTTGTAGGACCCTGCCCGACGGACAGGTACATATGGGGAGATGATTAGTTTGGACCTCCATGGGGCTAAAATCCTACCAAATGGATGGTGTGACCCCAGCTAGGGGAAGACGGATATCAGAGGCTTGCACCAGAGAAAAAGAAGGAAGTTCCACCAGAGACACTTTGGCAGGCATGGACCTAGGGGGGTCTTTCCCTCCCACCATGACGTTGGCCCTTAAAGACCTCTGACGTCATCATTTTGAGCCCTTGTGTCATCCAATTAGGGTTTTGGCATGAGGACGGCTTGGTTGGCACGTGTGGCAATTTCTGAGGCCTTTTGAGGCCTAATGTCTCACTTTGGAGGCCTAGCGTTCCATGAAGGGGTCTAACGTCACCCTAGAAGGGGCATGATGTCATCCCTGAAGACAAAATTAGGGTTTTAATTGTAAATTTTGTGTAAAAATGGATTTTTGATGTAAACTTACCATGTCGACCTTTTTTTACCTAAAATGTAATTAAAGGTCAATGATATTGTATAAATAGAGAGTTACGACTCTCATTTTTTCATCATCTTTCACTCACACAAGTGTGAGGTCTGAAATTCGACCTATTTTTAGGCTTATTGGCTTAAATTAAGTGGTGCTCAACTCTTGGAGGAGGTTATTTTTGGTGTATTTTTGCATTTTCATGGCTGAAAGTCTTCAACTAGGGTTTGTGGCTAGATTATTCTTAATGAAGTAAGTATAAATCTGCAATCCTTCTTTATTTTGAATTTTTATGGTGCATTTACTTGTTCATTTCTAAGATTATGAAATTGCTAGTGTGAAACCTAGGAGAAAAGCACATGTTATTGTCATTTTCTTTATAACTCTTCACCTACTTGATTTTGCTAGAGAACACCTCCTTTGAAGGATATACTATAGCCCTACCTTTGTAGCACTCCAGTATCATTGTTTCATTAAGATTCATACATTTATTTCAAGTTTGATCTATAGAAGAAGGAAATCGCTAGGGCGTAGGGTTACCTACTTTCTAGCATCCTTTCCTCCTAGGGTTTTAGATATTGAGGCCTTAGGTTACTAACACCTCAATCATCTTCCCTTTCCTTTAGCTCGTCTATTATCATTTTTTGTTTCCCTCTAAGAATTGTCACTGCAACTTTGACTCCATTTACCCTAAAAGGCACTAGTTCATACCTTGTAAGTGATTGATTGACTAAAACAACTCTTGAACCATTTACCTTAACACTTTTACTAATTATTTCTAACTTTAGATTAGACTAACTTACTAACTAATTTGTTGTTGTTGCAAAAGATTGTTACAACCATCTATAACAACAAAAAATTCATCTTAAAAGCAAGATTTAAAGTTGATTATAAATTGTCATCATTGCTTCTGACAATTACCATCACGTTGTCAATTTTATGCTATCACTTCTTCTCATTTTTGAAGCATATTTAGTCAAAATTTTGTAGCTATTGTTAAATATATATTCTTGTTATAAATACTTATGTTGCTTCAGCTTTTATATCAGCTTGTTATATTTATCAAAAGTCTATGGTTTTATGAAGCACTAACATCATATGGTACTTGCAAATAACATATTTTCTTGTTGTCTTGTTCTGGGCAGGTACACTTAATTATTATCTTGTTTCATCTCACTAAAACCCTTGGAACTTTTGATCAAAGTGACATGTGAGAGGGGTGGGACTTTCGTAATACCTTTTCCTTAGCCTTCTCAAACCTCCAGGTCATTGGGGACGTCTCCCTTGGGGTGCCACTCCTAAATAGAAAAAGGTGTCTTATTAAGGTGACAATGATAAGACATCCTCCTTGTTTCGCCAATTTTGTATTCACTTGCCTTTGGCTTTGAGCAAATACAAATTGTGTGATAACAGTGACACTATTGAAGCAATGACAGCATTGTAAGACATTGTTTAAGAGGTATAGTCGTGATGTGTTAGCGTTCTTAAGGTGGTCGTTTTTTATGGATGGATAGAATACCTTTGTTGACGAATTATATATATGTTGAATGAACTCTGCGAACAAGAATTCTAGAGGTTTTGTAATTTTAAATCTCAATTTAATTTTGTGTTATCCACAAGGGCTCCTTTTTGGTTGATTTCGAGAAACTATGTAAGTTGTTAAAGAATACCGATGGCAATGTTTTGGACCCAGTCTATCCATACTTCGACTATTAGTTTTGGTTGTTGGAATATTGTGTTTCCTCGACCCTATTGTGCACAGGTTGTGTTATGTATGTTGAATTGTTTCTTGGACAGTATTTATTAAATGAATTATGTAAATGTAATTACAAAAGGCACAATGAACAGTTGAAGTGAAGCACCAATTTTGGAATTTTGAAACAGAGTATTGAATTTTGATTTTGAAACAGGGAAGGGTTTGGAAATTTCGTTGTTATGATGATGGCATTGTTTTGTATGGATAATGAAAAATAGTAACCATTGTAGTCCCCTACATTATACCATCTCGGGCACATTACACTCCCCTCATTATCCCACTTACACTTTTTACACTCCATGTTCTATTATTACTCATATTAAAGGAAAACTCTGTATGAAAATAAAAGAAATGGAGATGGAGGTTAATTGATGATTGGTGTTTTGAGAGCTAGTTATACACACAATTTGATTATTTTTAGGATTGTTTGAACAATTTCCATGTATCTTTCCCCCTCCATGCTACCATTTTACGCACACTATGAACCCCTCATATTCCCAATGACCCTCTCATTCCATGTTCATATGGCAATTGATTAATGGAATTTTTATGGATGAATTGCATGGGTTTTGTGGTAAATAATAGAGTCAACTCTCGATTTTATTTAAGTGGAGTTTCATGTGTGGATTATTAAGAACTTTTCATAATTCATTGAATATTACTACAGGATGAGCTTTTTCAGTGGGCACTGCTATTCTGCATTAAAGATATTTTCACAGGGATGAGCTTTTTCGATTGAGGCTAGTAATGGTAGAGGTGTTAATAGAGGCAGGGGAAATTGGCAGGGAGGTCATAGAAGATCTCGGTTCTCTATATATTTCGATGTTGACCCAGGAATTGAACCAACTTTTTCAAGTTGGTTTCTTTAACTTAATAGGTCAATGAATCTTCTAACCTCGACCAGAAAGGCCTCCTTCCCAAACACATCAGTACTGCAGTGTTTAGAAATCCCTCCCCAACATATTATTGACCCGAACCTCCATAGCTTGATGGTTGACAAGGAGATTATTTTATCGATGCGACTGAACACACCACCACCCGATTGTTGAGTTTTTAAAAGCTAGGTTAAGCATGTAGTTCATTCCAATTTTTCATTTGTCTTAACCATAACAAATAATGTTGCAGCAACCAAGATTTGAAGTGTACATCAGTCTGTTGTTCACCACCACGGTGTTGATTTTTCAATAAGCTAGGTTAAGCATGTAGTTCATTCCACTTTTTCATTTGTCTTAACCATAAACAATAATGTTGCAGCGACGAAGATCACAAGAAGAAACACAATGCACAAGAACACAAGAAGTATCCTGGGAAACCCTTCTCAACAAGGGAAGAAAACCTAGCCAAATCCTTTGCTATATTCTTCAAGAGAAAGACCTTCACCACCAATAAGACCTAGCACACAAGCGGGTGCTCAAACCCTAGAAGACTAGCGCCCAAGAGAGGCGTGCACTTTTCCCAAGAAGATGTACTTGCTGAAATTTCCAAACTCATGTGAAAGATATGATTCCACAATGGGGAATCTACCTTTACTTATACTAAATTGAACCTATCAACAGAAGTGTCTATTGGCACAACAGGAGCGACCTCACTATCTTATAAAATAATTAATATTAATCAGATTAATTGTCTTTTACATTAATTACTAGTCACATTAAGGTGAGGTCGACCTGTACCCTTTACATTACAATTAGGGTTACAAGTATGTCTAACTCTTGAACAATATAGTAAGGGATCTTATACACCCATTAGTGCTCATCCACTAGGGGCACATCCATAGGGATGTCCATATCTCTGGCTCACTGCATTACACAGAAGAACCACTTCTTCACTAGTGCTCAGCCACTAGGATCACGTTCACATGTGCTTGTCCACAGGCACATCCACTCAACAGATCTTCTTTCCCACTGAATTACACAGGAGAGTCATCTGGAGTTTCTCATCAACTCTTTTGCTCATAGGAGGCTAATACATCATCTTCATTTATGTTCTCATGACGATGCACCCAACACTTTGGGATTTCACACGTTCAACTTGTGCTCAGCCACAGGCACATCCAACTCTGTAGATCGTCTTTTTCACTGCGTTACATAGTAGAATCATCTGGAGTTCTTCTCAACTCTCTGAATGGAGGAGGTCATCTCTATGTTCCAGCTCTGTCTCAGATAGGAACCACACCCTTCTCAGGGGCTTTCTCTCAAGTTTGTACGCTGGAGAAAGTCTCACATAGCTGCAATGGTCAACATCTCTCAGGTTTGTAAGCTGGAGAATGTCTCGCATAGTTGCAATCATCAACACACGGTTGGCCCACTACATGATTTCCATTACCCCCTCCACCACCAAAAAATCAAGTTGCCCGAGTTGAGCCTGTTGTCTGACACGTGCAGTCATCACATGCCAGTAAAAGATGAAAAACAGATGTCCCCGAGCCTGTGTAGGACAAAGGAAAGGGAATAGCCACTCACTCCAACTCATTCAAGTCAATTTCATCTCGCCTACATTTTAAGAATGATTGTTCTCATGTCATTAGTGTAATTCAACCTCAAGACTCTAACCAGTCAAAAGGGGACAACAGCGAGAAGAGGCCTAATGCCTCACATAGTAAATATGTATTTTAATGATTGAAGTTGTTTTATATGTTGAAGACAATATTTTTATGTTGATAAAGTTTTGAACAAGCATATATTTGCCACTATGTTGGACAACAACATTCATTTGAGTTTTGTTTTTATTAGACAACTTGATTATGATGTTATTTTTGGGGACATGATTATATTACATTCGGCTAATATTTATTATTTGAGCATATATATATATATATATATATGAAGGAGGAGTTACAAGGAGATATTTTTGAATTGAATGATTTGGATATTTGTTATGTTAGATAACTATAAAAGAAAATAAGTGGGAGTCACAAGGGGTCCCACCTATTTAGTTATTATTTAAGACTCTTATTTATATATTACTATTATTTATTTCTCTCAAACTAATTAGTTAAGCTAGTTTGACTTAAAGGTAATTCAACTACCATAACTTATTGAAAAAGAATAAAAGATCAATCAAATGAGGAGACAAAGGAGAGAAGAATTGAAAGAGAATCCCAACCATAAGGGTCGCTCTACATTAGTGAGATACTTTCAACTTTTATTCATTCTGAGTTTACTAGAAAACTTAATCCTCTTGATGACACCAGGGTCTTATTGAAGGCAGCAGAATTCAAAAACGGAATCACACATTTCAGTAGCGTATTCTAAAGGTGTATGGTTTATCTTTGACAATCTGTGTATTTTTGTGTGTGCATGAATTGAGTTTCATGGATGATAAAGAATACCTTGTAGAGTCAAGACAACAATTTATGGCAAGTTGATCCAGATATTTAGTTTTGGTTTTCTTCTTGATTGTCAGTGTCTTTTTGTATGGTGTCCATCGAAGGCTTCTAAATTTGATTTTGGTCCCTACCCTCGCAGAGATTGTAGAGAGAACTCAGTTTTGTATCTCAAAATGAAATAAATGAAAAATTAGATTATTGTTTCAGTCTCACACGTGCTTTAATGACCTGGTTCATTTTTTTTCTTTGATCTCCATATATACATTTGTATAATTTTTGGACACTTCTATGTAATTGTGTTTAAAGTTTACTTCATTTGCACCGATATATACAACACATAAAAACCAGCCTTAGTCCTTGGTAACTAATACTTGTGGATTAAATGATTGTTAAGAGGTTATAAACCTCGGGTGACATTCCCAACTATCTTGTCTTAGCCCGGCAATATCTGAAAATGTTTGAGTAAAGTTTTCCATACATTTTCCTCAACAAGGACAATCATATTTTTCCGTAAAATGCATCTTGTTTGCTATAGCTCAAAAATAAAACTAGGGTTTTAAAGAAAAACCACTTATTTTGAAACAAAACTCCTTTATGTAGTTAGGGTTTGTGGCTGAATTTGAAAAATGATCATGACTTTTGCTATACTTATTGGATTGGCTATTATGACCCCAATTATGAAATGCCACGACTTTTCTAGATCTAATGGCAACTGTTGGACTGAAATCGATGCACTCTGTCATAAGATATTCAATCTGCGAAATTCACAACAATCACCGGAAAACCCCCTAAAAAGTGAAGATTCTTATTTGACAATAACTCCACTTCCCGAACTCTGTTTTGATTGATTTTTTTTTAAATTGAGTATTTTTTCGAGAGGAATTTAAATCAGTGGTTGGTTTCTACAAATTCTATACATAAAGTTTCAAAAATCGATCTAAATACTGCCACCCTCATTTTTCCATCAAAAATCTACAAAAATAGAAAAAAAGAAATTCACTTTGTGCCCAAAAATTATCCCACTTCATGTCCAAGAAAGAGCTCTGATACCACTTGTAGTAAAACTTCAAAGATACAAGAGATAATCCTCCATAAAACTTCATAGATAAACCCTAAACACTAAAAATACCAAGACATTCACCATAAACAACACAAGAATTAGAGAGAACCCTTCAGGTAGGGTAACACCATCAAATAATCCTTATAGAAGGAATCACTCCACAAGCCATGCTTGCTACAAGACAATACAATCCAACACATATCCAATACAATGATACTCATGTGCATTTATACTTCCTTATGAGTATTTCTATGGGTTTTATGCCAACTACGCCTTATTATTATATCATTTCCTTTTAATTACATGGTGGATATTATTTCCTTTTAATTAGATAGTAGACCTATTCCAATATTATGGCCACATTACATTCATTATCCTCTTGAGTCCCTAGGTACCCCATATTAACCTCCCTAAGTACATTACATGTATGATGTAGAATAATTCAAGGGGTGCGAGACGTTTCAATGATTAGGGTGATTTTAAGGCAATATGGGTAGAGATGATATAGAGAATGAATGAACGTTGATGGTTATAGAAGGAGGTGAAGTCTGGATCCCTTCATTGCCTACACTTTCATGTGCCTGAATATATAATAAATAATAATACTATTAAGGGGTGTGACCCTGTAAAGAAATTGAATTGCATAAATAAGACAATAAATACCATTCATATTGGTTAATTGTTGTATATATTTTATTCGATATATTTATTTCTTGATTAATCTAATATTTATAGTTTTATTATCCCACCCCACCAAGAAGTTGAACATGACTATTATCATGTAGAAACATTGAAGTGGTGGGGGAATATGTCGCAATGATTAGGGTGGTTTTAAGGCAATAAGTATAGAGAGGGTTTAAAGAATGGATAAGCATTGATGGTTATAGAAGGAGATGAAGTTTGGATCCCTTCATCGCCAACACTTTCATGTACCTGAATATATTTTTATCATCCCACCTCACCAAGTTGGAACTTTACCAAGAAGTTGAACTTGGCTATTATCATGTAGAAACATTGAAGGGGTGGGGGATATGTCTCAATGATTAGGGTGGTTTTAAGGCAATAAGGGTAGAGAGGATATAAAGAATGGATAAGCATTGATGGTTATGGAAGGAGAGAAGGTTTGGATTCCTTCATTGCCTATGCTTCCAAGTACCTGAATATATAATAATAAATAATACTATTGAGAGATGTGATCCTCTAAAGAAATTGCATAAATAATTGAATAAATACCATTCATTTTGGTTATTTGTTGTATCTATTTTACTCAATATATTTATTTCTTTATTGAACTAATGTTTGTATATTTTTATCATCCCACCCCACGGAGTTGGAACCTTACCAAGAAGTTGAACCTGGCTATTATTTTGACCCACTTATCCATGTTCTCTATATATTTTCCTTTGATGAGGTAGATAATAACTTTATACCATTGAAGTTTGTGGAGTTTAAGTTGCGTGCTTGCATTTCAGGGAGCTTTTAAGGTGTAGATGTTTTATTACATTGATTATGTGCTTCTAACTTGAATAGTTGGAAAAGCTTCCAACTTTATTCTAAATTCTCTAACGGGTTTTAGTTCTTTGTGAACTCTAGCTCTCTTAAAACCAAAAATAGAGCTTGACCAAAGAAAACTGCTTTCCTCGAGCAGGACCATTATTGTTGATGCTAACTGGTCCCTGAAGGACAAAGTGAGCAATATATTTACCTTCTGTTCATCTCATCATATCATATCTTTAGTTTGAACCTTTGTCCAGAAAGATTCAACAGATGCCATTTCCTACTTGCCTCCATTCCTCTAGCTACTCTTTGTATCTCAAAAATTCTAGATCTGAAATGTCATATAAACGGTAAGAATAATCATGCTTAGATAGATATCAAATTTGATACTTCATTTTATCAGTGTAACTTCATAACTTAGTTATTATCTGTTCTAGCTGTCTCAAACTTCACAGCCACTAGGCAAAGCAAAGAAGGAACAACTCAAAATAACTCAAAATACCATGCCTCATTTACGAACAATAAGCAGACCAGGAGAGTCCAATCTAACCAACAAGTTTACCAAACCAAAACAACAGGCCTCATTCCAGCAATAAGTCCAAATGAGACTGATTCCTCTTATGTGAACGTATATCTTGAAAAAACATCCTATTCTACTTCAAATATTCCAAAGTACCCAACATTGATGGTAGAATGAATTCCAACTGAAGCACTGTTGGTATGTCAACCATGCTAGTTTTGAGACTTAATAGTGACCCTTGCATAGAATTGTTCATTGAATAATAAGCCAATAACTCAAAACATTTGTCTCCATACCAAGACATGACCATTTCAGAGCATATTCAAATAATCTACATTGCTGGAATAGAACAATTTGTTTGATGTCTGAACCTCCTTGTGATTGAGAGTAGTAACTGATTTTATCTGAGAAAACAACTCCACCATGACATATCCCAGCAGTGTGTTCTCCACCAGAACTAAGCTAGCTATCATTTTTTAGCATTAATCCTTTGTATCAGGCTACCCAAATGTTTTAAGATGCCAGTTTACAATCATAATTGGAGCACATCATATTGTCTGTGGTAGATGTTATACACAAAAATTATAAGCCTTTTTTATCTGGGAAAAGTGGGGCAAAACATCTAAAAGCTTAGACGTGCAGGCTTCTTTTTAGCATACCTGCAAATTCTGACAAACCATGCAATCCAAATAATTGGCTGCAGATAAACTGGCTTCAAAACAATTCCCATAGAAACAGCGAACTATTGATTAGGGGGGAGAATAATTCCCTAGGATATTGTTTAGCCCCCACAAGCAGTGTCCATATCTGTGACCTCATCTGCAATTCCCTTAAAAGTTACTCGCACTTTTCTAGATGCACTGGACTTCTTATCATCAATATTTGTAGTACCATTCACATGTACAACATCTTTAGGAACTTTGCCCATGAGCTCAAACAGGGGAATCTGCAAATTTGATCGTGTCATCTCCTCCAATACAGGAGGTGCTTGCATATATAGATTATTTCCTTGATACATCACACTTGTTCTTGACATCTTAAGCATTGGATGTTCTGCAAGGAGGTCCATAAACTGAATGACAGCAAAATCAAACTTTTCAGTGTCCATCAAATAAATCATTGACAAATCATAATATTTGCAGATATGGAATTTTTTGGGGAAAATGCATCTTATATTTAATTAATGCTTACAAAAAGATACACTATACAGTCTTACAATACTAAGCCAAAGCAGAGACATACGAGTTTTCCCTCCCAACGTCTATTTTGCTTTTTCATTATAATGTTCTGTTACAATTAAGATTATTCTGCCCTAGTATGTCTACATCGGCACCCATTGCAAGGAAGTCCAACTCTTTTCTAAACATACATATCCCAGCATGACACTGATAAAAATATGATCTGTAAATCGACAATGGATATTCATATTTCCTTGAAAAGAATCTATTTCACATCCTTTATTCTTTTTTTATTTAAGAGTGAAAACTATTTATCTTCTTCATTATAATGTTATGTTACAATTCAGATTATTCTGCCATGGTTTAATTCATGAGGTGTCAAATGAATAGTGTAAACAGGCCAACTTAAAAATGCCATTTCAGTGAAAAACCTTTGCAAAGTCACAATGGTGTCCAACTAAATGAGAACTCTAGGACAGGAGACTACACTCATAGTCTTTCATAAACCTACCAAAGGCAGAGCATATCTGCTTTGGCACCCATTGCAAGGGAGTCCAACTAGCCGAGTGGGTGGACCTTGTCTCTTGACTGGTGCATTGGTTGACCATCAATTGATGTGGGTGCAACTATCTAGTAGGCCAGAGTGTCTGTTCACTGCAGTGGGCCATCAACTAGCAGCTATTTCCACCAACTGCCTCCAGTCTTCATGAACAATCACCAGCCAGGGCATGCCTACCTGGGCATCCTGGGAGGGTTAAGGGTAGGTGATATGCCCAAGCTATGCATATAGTGAGCCTACCTGGGTATGCTTTTGGTGGGCCTACCTGGGCATTAGAAGGCCTACAAGATGCTCAGTAGGTGTGTCGTGCATTGTATGGAGGGAACGTGGGTAAAAATCACTTTCCTTCCAGGCAGGGTTATGAGAAGCATTCCTTTCCTTCTTTGAACTAATATCTCTAGAATAGGTAATCCAAGCTAGCTCGTGAACTAATCTCTAGAATATGTAATCCCAGATAGATTATGAGAGTGCCTATCCTAGGACAGAAAATAGCACTCCCCACTACTATTAGATCTGAGATTACCTATCGCCCCAGAATAGATCAAGGCTATGAGACTGAGCACCACCTAGAATATATCACTCCCCATCCCACTCTTAAGTATATGCTCTAGAATGACCTATCTCTACTACACTAACTAGGCATGATCTAATAGGCATGGGCTAGCTTCCCTATACTTGCTACGCCTGGGCATGCGCTAACCTTCCTTCACTAGATACACATTTCCCACTACCTCACTAATGCTAGCTAGATGGGAGCGCACTTCCCTATACTCATTAGATGAGCTAACTTCCTTCCCTATACTCGCTAGGATAGGCATTATCTCACTTCTCTATACTTGCTAGATGAGCTAACTTCTCTATACTTGCTAGATGAGATCTAACTATTACTATACCAGGGAGATAAGTTAAGCGTAGGCCCCAGAATAGTGATCTCACCTATACTCACTAGGATGGGCATGAGCTAAGCATTACTAAAGATAGCAATCCCCTGATTATAGATTGGTTGCTTTTCTAAAGATACCTATACTAGCACGACACTGGCTAAATCTGATCTGTAAAGCAACAATGGATATACACATTTCCTTGAGAAGACTTTATTTCACATCCTTTATTCTTGATATTTAAGAGTACAAACTATTTAGTTTTTCATTACAACGTTCTGTTACAATTCAGATTGTTCTTCCCTACTCTGATTTGGCACCCATTGCAAGAGAGTCCAGTTCTTTTCTAATGATACCTATCCTAGCATGACACTGGCTAAATCTGATCTGTAAGTCAACAATGGATATACATATTTCCTTAAAAAGAACCTATTTTACATCCTTTATTCTTTGAATTTAAGTGTACAAACTATTTAGCTTTTTCATGATAATATCCTGTTACAAATTAAAATTATTCCACCCTAACATGTCTGCTTTGGCACCCATTGCAACAGAGTCCAAGTCTTTCTTAAAGATGCCTATCCCAGCATGAAATTGGCTAAATCTGATCTGTAAGTCGATAATGGATGTCCATATTTATTTCACATCCTCTATTCTTGAAATTCAAGTGTACAAACTATTTAGCTTTTTCATGATAATATTCTGTATTCTGCCTTAACATGTCGGCTTTGGAACCCATTACAAGAGAGTCCAACTCTCTTCTAAAGATACCAATCCTTTAATGACAGTGGCTAAATCTGATATATAAGTTGACAATGGATATACATATTTCCTTGAAAAGAATCTATTTCACATCCTTTATTGTTGAAATTTAAGTGTACAAACTATTTAGATTTTCATTCTAATGTTCTGTCACAATTCTTATTCTTCCATGGTTAAAGTTATTAGGTGACAAGTAAATAGTGGAAACAGACCAACATAAAGAAGGCATTTCAGTTAACACACCTTTTGCAAAGTTACAGTGGTGTCCAACTCAATGAGAACTCCAGGACCACAGACTAAACAATCATTTTCTTTCACAAACTCAGATACACTTGTATGGAGACCTGCAATGCCATTATACCTACCAAAGACAGCACACCAATACATAATTATTTTTGGTTACCAAGAAAAATAAATGAATTCAAACATTGCAGACCAAGGAAAATATTTAATTTTTTGCCTCCAAAGTTTTTAAGAACAAATGAAATCACAAACCACTTTAGTGATAAATGTTAGATTATTGAGCTTGATTTAATATGCAGATTATTTCTTTAATTTCTTCAAAACTTTGATTCCAGATTAATACATTTCAACAATACAGAATCATCACTGAATAGCAATAACCATGTAGATCCACAAGCATGCACATCAACAACACATATACCCTAGGGAAACCCTATACATGGAGAAAAACCCCAGCAAACAATCTTCCTTTATTGCAAGTAAAATGTAAGATTATGTACAATAAACCACTACAAAAAGTACCCGACTGTGTGACCAGCAAACAACAAGACATCACTGTCCTTTACTGTTGATATAAACCAGCACTATTCACTGTCTTTTACTGCTGATACAAACCAGCACTTATTCGCTGTCCTTTACCCACTTCACTGTCTTTTACTGCTGATAAAAAACAGCACTATTCACTGTATTTTACTGGTGAAATACACCAGCTACCTAAGTCACTTGACACGAAGACACGGGAATACGAGTATCCAATACGGACACAGCGACCCCCGAAATCAGGACATGGGGGACACGTTTATATATATATATATATATATATATATATATATATATATATATAT
>SNQJ01S0059681.1:0-12204 GCA_010110895.2 Picea sitchensis | reverse complement strand
ACAAATTATACAATGATATGATACATGTAACATTAGAATTTAGAACTAATGTGAATGATCCATAAAATAGAACCATAAATACTAAATAGCAGTTTGCAGATTTCTCAAACTTTAGTCTTTAAGTCGTCAAAATAAAAATGTATTACATAGATGCTGAGGGAATTCCACTCCAAAATACAAAATAGAGTAGAATCTAGATACAAAATAGGTAGGAATCTCATATCTTNATCATACTCATAGAACATAGACATACTCATACATGATACAAATTATACAATGATATGATACATGTAACATTAGAATTTAGAACTAATGTGAATGATCCATAAAATAGAACCATAAATACGAAATAGCAGTTTGCAGATTTCTCAAACTTTAGTCTTTAAGTCGTCAAAATAAAAATGTATTACATAGATGCTGAGGGAATTCCACTCCAAAATACAAAATAGAGTAGAATCTAGATACAAAATAGGTAGGAATCTCATATCTTATAGATATTAGAGTCACTCTCAGTGTCAATAGTCCTCCTCCATGTCATAATCAGCATCACTACCACTGTCATGTCCTCCATCCTCCTCTTCCTCTATGCCCAATCCAAGTTCTATTGGTGAAATATGACTTCCAATCGATGCAAACGGTGTCAACTTCCTCCACAAACCTATCACGGGATCTTCAAAAGTCAAATGAACAACTAAAATCCCAAAACAAAACCCTTTTTATCTCCCACAAGATGCTTTACACAGGACACGTGTCTCAAAATCATGGCACGTCCTCAGGAAGGTGTCTCACACGGTTTGGTAATGTGTCCTACACTCATAACACGGCTTGATCACGTGTCCAACACGTATCGTAGCATGTCTTCACGTGGACACCACAGATACGGACACTTGGCCCCTTTTGGACGTGTCAGGTGGTTTAGACCAGCACTTATTCGCTGTCATTTACCCACTGTGTAGAATAACAGGCAGCGCTGCCCTCTCTTGTTCACAGTGTAACACAATAAACAGTAGTACTAGACTCCTTCACTGCCCTGTCTCCTTCACTCTTGCGCTGCATAAAAAGTGAATGAGGAAGAGGTGTCGAACTCTATATATTGTTGATGTTCCTGGTAGCTGCGGGAGGTATTCACCTCCTGCATAACCCTTTCTTATAGATGAAGATGCCAAAGAAGTCAAGAAAGATCCCGGTGGAGAAGTCAGCTCCCTAGAAAATAATAATGTAAAATTATATTGCTCCAAAAGAGAAGTTGGCCCACGGAGAAATTATAATTTTTCCAGAATGGCATGGTTGGCCCCATTGGAAAAGTTCACTGGCAGATTAGTATAAATAAAGGGTGATGCACTTCTCATTTAACACAACAATTCCGTCTGATTTATCTCTGTAGCAGATCCAGCAAAGAGGCAATTTCTGAGGCAGCGAAGGGGCACATTCTGAGGCAGCAAAGGAGCCTATTCTCAGGCAGCAAAGAGGCTAAGTCTGAGGCAAATCTGGGCGCACTTGTAGCAGCATATATCTCTGTGCTTAAACAGCATTTGGTCACATCTGTAGACAGTGTTTGGAGTCTGGACAGCATATATTTCTGTGCTTGAACACCAGATTGGGCACACCTATAACAGCAGTCTTGAGGCAACAAAGTGACAGATATAAGAGGCTGACATATGACAGTCTGAGACAGTGATCTGAGCCATCATTGGACAGCAGCAAAGCTATCTTCTTGGGAGTTCTAGCGTACACATCTGAGCAGAAAAGATAAGTACTTGTTATCTGGGATTCTTTCTTGTTGGTTTACTTTACTAGATATAACTAGTTCATGGTTATATTGTATTGGCATTAATCTTCTCTATAAGAAAAGGTGTTGGGTTTTCTTCCCTTGTGTAGAAGGGTTTCCCCGGATAACTGTTGAATTTTCTCTATGCTTAGCTCATGCACATGTAGTTTATTTCATTTACCATGTACTTGAAACATAAACAATGCAGCAATACCATACACAAGTGCTGCAATAACCAAGATCACAAGAAGAATAACCGTGCACAAGAACACAAGTATCCTGGGAAAACCCTTCTCAACCAAGGAAAAACCCAGCAATCCTTTGTTATATTCTCAAGAGAAGATCCCCAACACCATAGACCTTAGCGCACAAGAGGATGCTTACCAAAACCTAGAACCTAGCACCCAAGAGAGCTGTGCACTTCAGTCGAACATGCATTTGCTGAAATTCCGAAATGACAAGTGTGAGTGTGTAATCCTCAATGGGGATTCACCTTTATTTATACAAGAACTGACACAGCAAAAGGTGTATCTATTGGCACAATAGGGCCAACCTCAATAACTCAATAATATAATTAATCATTACACAAATATTAATTATCTTTCACATATGGTGGGCACTTAATCATTACACATATTAATTATACTTGTACCCTTTACATCACAAATTAGGGTTACAAGTAAATCTTACTCTCAGACAATATAGCAAGGATCTCACACATCCACTAGTGCTTAGCCACTAGGGACACGTCTACTTGTGCTCAGCCACAGGGACATCCTACTCAACAGATCACTCAACTGAGTCCACAGGAGTAACATCTGGAGTACCATCTCAAGCCGACTCAACTGAGTCCACAGGAGTACAAGGCAGGAGACCATCTCAAGCTAACTCAACTCACTCCAGAGGAGTACAAAGCAAGAGACCACATGTCATCACAACTCAGTCCAGAGTCTGACGCACACCCATCACATGGGCACACCCAACACTTGGGCTCTCTCTCACAGATGTCTCAACTCAGTCCAGAGGAGAACGATCTGGAGGATGTCTCATGAAGCTGCAATCAACAACACTCCCTCTCAGCTAGGGAGGCATTCTCCACTAGGCCAAGTCTCTCACGAAAGTACTCGAACTTCATCTTGGCAAGTAGTTTGGTGAAGACATCTGCAACCTGCTCATGTCTAGAAAGGTATTGCACGTGTACTTCTTTCCTCTGCACCATATCTCTGATATAATGGTATTTGATCTCAATGTGTTTCGATTTATCGTGGAACACTGAATTCTTTGAGAGATTCACATAGCTCTGGTTATCGCAATGGATAACAGTGGAATCCATCTCATGACCAAATAAATATGCAAGGAGTTTGCGAAGCCACACTACTTCACGGACTGTCACACATAACGCTATGTACTCTGCTTTTGCAGTACTCAAAGCCACAGAGCTTTGTTTCCTACTGCACCAGGAAACCATGGCAGATCCCAAGGTAAAACAACAACCGGATGTGCTCTTCTGATCCACTGCGCTCCCTACCCAATCCGCATCGGCATATCCCTGCAATCTCATGTCTACACCTGAGGCATATCTCAAGCCATATCCAACTGTGCCTCGTAGATATCTCAACACATGCTTCACTTCTATCCAGTGAGTTTGTCTTGGCTGACTCATAAACTGACTGAGTACATTCACTCCATAGTATATATCAGGTCTGGTGTTAACTAGATACATAAATGATCCAATCAGTTGTCGGTAAAGATGTGGATCAATCTCGCCTGAATCAGTAGAAGCCTCGGTCATTTTCTTCAGATCCATCACCATCAGTATAGGCATGGACTTGCAGTCTGTCATACCGAATTTCTTCAATATCTCTACTGTATATTTTCCTTGACTCAGGAAAATCTCATCAGTCCTCTGCCATACTTTTAGTCCCAAGAAGTAGTGCATCATACCCAGATCCTTCATCTCGAATTCAGAAGTCAATGCACGCTTGCATTCAGCAATAAGACTTTCTATACCGGTGACGAATAAATCATCAACATACAGGACCAAAATCAGGCACTCGTCACCAACAATATGATAATATAGGTTTGGATCAACAACACTCTTGTTGAAGCCCAAACTCATCAGGAATCCATCCATCTCCTCATACCAAGCACGAGGTATCTGCTTTAGTCCATGCAGAGCTTTCTTCAACCAGCACACATGAGACTTTTGCTCATGTATCACGAATCCATCTAGCTACTCGATGTAAACGTCTTCCTCAATCTCACCATTGAGAAAGGTTGTCTTTACATCCATCCAATGTAGTCTCCAACCCATGGATGATGTTAGAGCAATGATCGTATGGATGGAAGTATATCGGGCTACAGGAGCAAATGTCTCCTCATAATCAATTCCCTCCACCTCAAAGAATCCTCTAGACACAAATCTCTCTTTGTACTTCTCGACACTTCCATCAACTGCATGCTTGATCTTATAGATCCACTTGGAAGTCACTACAGACTTCCCTTCCGATCACGGAACAATATCCCACACATCATTCTTCATAATGGACTAATACTCTTATGTCATGGCATCTTGCCAAACCTGTTGACCCGTTGCTTCTCCATGACAAGAAGGCTCAGTATCAATGATGTGGCTCATGGAAGAAACATAGCTCGAAAATCTCTGTGGTCTCTTGCTCTCTCAGAATGTTCCTCGAGGAGTTGCATGTCCCTCTACCTCCTACAGAATCTGTCGAGCCCAAGCAGGCCTTTTATGGCCTACTGCAATGTCTCTGGGAACATCAATTGGAGCTACTGGATCAACTGGATCAATGACTGTCTCCCTCTAAACTACTGAAGGGGGAGAAGGTATTGTCTCGCTGCCAATCTCCATCTAAGATTCTCTAGATCTTTGAAAGGCTATCTCTTCCTCAAAGATGACATCTCTGCTCACCTCAATCTGTCTCTGACCAAGGATGTAGATCCGGTATGCTTTCGAAGATTCATTGTACCCCACAAATGTACCCTTTATGCTTGAAGGGTCTAGCTTGGTCCTCTTCTCCTTGCGTATATGAAAGTATACTGAACACCCAAATATCCTGAAGTGTCAAACCTCAGGCTTCACTCCGGTGAAAGCTTCTTCAGGAGTCATGTTCTTCAGAATCTGATGAGGACTCCTGTTCTGAACATACATTGTTGTCATGGATGCTTCTGCCTAATGAATCATAAGTAGATTATGATCATGTATCATCGCTTTGGTTTCCTCAATGATGGTTTTGTTCTTCCTCTCTGCAACCCCATTTCACTGAGGGTTATAAGGAACAGTGTACTCCCTCTTGATCCCTGCCTCAATACAGAAATCACTGAAATCCCTGGAGGTGTACTCTCCTCCATTATCTGATCTCAGTACCTTGATCCTCCTCCCGATCAAGCTCTTAACCTGAGCTTTAAACTCTTGAAATCTTGCAAGGACTCCATCCTTGGTCTTCAAGAAATAAATCCACATCTTCCGAGAGTGATCATCGATGAAGAGCACATAGTACAAATATCCGTTCAAGGAAGCAACAGTCATGGGTCCGCACACATCTAAATATATAAAGTCCAGGAACCCCTTGGATCTGTTGTCACTGCTCAAGAAGGACCCCTTGACATTCTTTCCAAGAGCACAACCTCTGCAAACACCATCATGCTAAACATGTATCTCTGAAAGTCCTGCTACCATCTTCCCCAGAGCGGGAAGGGCTCTATAATGGATATGAGCAAGTCTCTTATGCCATAGCTCGCTCAAGCTGATAGTATCATGTAACAGAGCCTGGACTGGTCAAACAATCAACCTGTATAAGTTGTTTACTCGAACAACAATCACTCGGGCATAATTCATATGTGAGTTCTTGTGCCATGCAAGAAATTTTCCTTCAAAGAAGGTAACCTTGTAGCCTTTATCCTCTAAGGCAGAAACAGAGACAAGGTTCCTTTTCATCCCAGGTACATATAGTACCTTACTCAACTGAAAGGGTAAGTCAGAATCTAGTTGGAATGTAGAAGTTCCAACTCCTTTCACATTATATCTGGCATTGTCTCCATGTAAAACATGTAGACTAGACTCTTTCTCAACAAGGTTTGTCAAATGATCTCTATATCCAATCATGTGTCTGGAAGCACAACTATCAATTAACCAAATATCACTACCAGTAGGAACCATACCTAAGAGTGTTGATATGAAGAATCCTTCATCTTTTATGTCTTCATCCCTCTGATGTGGCTCTGGATCAACATCCGCAGAGGAGGCAAGTTGTCTTCCTTTCTTTCTAGTAGGACAATCTCTCGCGATGTGTCCATACTTGTCACATCTGAAGCACTGAATCTTTGATTTGTCTTTTCTGTGTTCATGACCTGAAGTTGATGAAGTCTTCTTGTCTTTAAATGCTTTGTTGAAACTTCTTCTATTTATTCTTTTGCCCTTCTTTGTATGAAAAGAAAGAGCATGATTGTCATCATGAGGGGAGTCTTGCACTCCTCTGACTATAAGTCTGGTTTCTTCCTGAGTGCAGTCTGTCCATAGACGATCAAATCCAGGTAGATCTGCTCTATCACCGATACTTTGAAGAAATGGTTCCCAATGTCTTGGAAGAGCATTGAGAGTAGTCAAGACAAGTTCTTTGTCTGATATGGTTTCTCCAATGGCACCCAATTGATCTCTGATCTCTGAAATCTTCATGAAGAATGTAGCAATAGTGTCAGCTTTTGTCATCTTGATATGTTGAAGATGAATCTTCAATGTAAGAGCTCTGAGGGTGTTGGTACTCTCAAACATATTCTTCAATGCATCATACATCTCATAAGTTGTCTTCAGGTATGCAATATGAGGTAGGCAATGATCTCTTACTAACTAGATGATTATCTTCCTTGCTTTGACGTCATCTTCCTTCCACTCTTCCTTCTCTTCATCGGTAGTTGTTTCTGGTACAGTCTTTTGTATCACGCTCAATAGGTCATCCTCTTCCAGGGTAATCTGCAGTGTTGATTTCCAGGAACTGAAGTTGCTCGATCCATCAAGCCTATCTTCCACCAAAGTTTTGTTCCACATGGTTTGCAAATTATTCCACAAACCATTAACAACTAGGCTAGGAAACCTAACAGCTAGGCTACGCTAGGCTAGCAACCCTAGGTTTCGTTGGACTTATGACTGCCAACAATAAGCCTTGAAATTCAGAAGAACATTGGTAAGCTTTAAAAATCCTTCAATGGACTGTAGAAACCCTAAAAACCGAAATTCTACAGAAAATTGTGAAAACCCTAGAAACCCTAGGGCCAAAAATAAAAAATTCTCAGAATTGCACTTTGAGAGTTTCTGGAGGTGCGCTAAAGGAGGCCGCACACTCCTATGCAAAAATGTGCCCCAACGTTTCAGTGGAAGGTGCTGAAACAAGCAAAAAAGGGAGGGTCGTACTTTTTCAGAAACCCTAGAGGGTCGTACTTTTCAGCAACTGGGAGATGACAACTTGCTAGAAAACTTGTCGAATGGTTCTTCAAGAACTCTGCTCTGAAACCATGTTGAATTTTCTCTATGCTTAGCTCATGCACATGTAGTTTATTTCATTTACCATGTACTTGAACCATAAAAAATGCAGCAATACCATACACAAGTGTTGCAATAACCAAGATCACAAGAAGAATAGCCATGCACAAGAACTGACACAGCAAAAGGTGTGTCTATTGGCACAATAGGGTCGACCTCAATAACTCAATAATATAATTAATCATTACACAAATATTAATTATCTTTCACATATGGTGGGGTCGACTTGTACCCTTTACATCAAAAATTAGGGTAACACGTAAATCTTACTCTCAGACAATATAGCAAGGATCTCACACGTCCACTAGTGCTCAGCCACTAGGGACACGTCCACTTGTGCTTAGCCACAGGGACGTCCTACTCAACAGATCACTCAACTGAGTCCACAAGAGTACCATCTGGAGTACCATCTCAAGCCAACTCAACTGAATCCACACGAGTACAAGGCAGGAGACCATCTCAAGCTGACTCAACTCAGTCCAGAGAAGTACAAAGCAAGAGACCACGCGTCATCAGAACTCAATCCAAAATCTGACGCACAGCCATCACATGGGCACACCCAACACTTGGGCTCTCTCTCACAGATGTCTCAACTTAGTCCAGAGGAGAACGATCTGAAGGATGTCTCATGAAGCTGCAATCAACAACAATAACTTCTATGCTCTGCTTGGGGGTGGCACTTGAGGATGCCTATGGTTGGGTGGCAATAGAAGAGCATTGCCTATGGAAAAACAAGCAAACCCATAATAATGTTTTGTAATTTGTTAATCTTCTTGAGATCCTAGTTATTTACTACAATTGTAAACTAGTCTAGAAATTTAACATGGTTTCAAAGCAATGTTTCGGAAGAAGCTATTACATAAGCTTATCTAGCACCTCTTCTAGTAGTTGCTACCGTCTTGTTGCAATTTTGCATCTACACTTGCGCTGCAACACCCCCCCCCTTTTCTTGTCAAGCTAGTATTAGCACTTTCCCTTGATCGTTGGGCCTATTTTCTTCACAGCCAAGTGTGCCCTAGTCCAATGCATCACCTACTACCTTCAGATTGCAAGTTGGAGCACTTTGAAGTTTTAGGGTTTGTCGCTGTTGTCGGATGGTGTTGTTGTTTGCAACTGTTGTCAGAGACATGCACTTGTATATGTTAATTTCTATCATTATCATGAGGGTGTTTGCAGGAGAAGGTACTTTTGTCCAAGCAACAGCTTAGATCCAAAGGGATCTCAGATCAAGTGCCTTTAGAGGAACAACGCACTATCCAGGTTTGGTTGTTTTGATATGCCTCCAGCTGTTATGGCACCATTATGATCTTATATTTTGATCTATTGGAGTTATGATCATTATACTAACCACATAATACTAGAGATGCATTTTTTTATCTCCCCTCTAGGAGATATTCTTGTTTTGTGTCTGTTCCAGGTAGGTTATATTCCATGGAGGTTGCCATGGAAATGTTGTTGTTCTTTTTTTCTTGTTCCGAGCAAGTTACCTCTAAGGCATGTCACTAGTGATAGCTCTGAGAGGGAGCTATAGTGACGATTGCAAAAGGCAACTTATTAGATGCTCTCTGGTTTGAGACATGAAGCAGTCTGACCGGAGTTTGTACAAGATTGACAGTTGCTTCCTTGAGTGGATCTGGTCTCATGGATGAGGCAGTGATAGTAACTATGACAAGTTGGTCACAAGGATAGGTTGGACACTTTAGGATATCTAGTTCACATAAACTTAACCAAGAAGAAAAGGACAAAGTTAGACCTTTCAGTCAGGAAGGGTACATTTGTTGGGTATCGTGAATCATCGAACGCGTATCAAATCTACATCCCAGGTCAAAGACAGATTGAGGTGCGCAGGGATGTTTCCTTTGAGAAAGAGGTAGCCTTCAGGAGATCTAGAGGATCTCACATGCAAATTGACAGTGAGACACAGGAGGAGATGGTGTCTTCTCCCCCTCACCCTTCAGTAGCTTAGAAGGAGACAGTTGATCCAGTACATCCTATGGATGAGATATTGTAGTAGGCCAACAAAGGCCTGCCTGGGCTCATCAAACTCTGCAAGAGGCAAAGAGATATGCTCTCCTCATGGTACTTTCAAAGAAAGTAAGAAACCTCAGAGATTCTCGAGGAGTATCAGCCCATCATGAAGAATGATGTGTGGGGTATTGTTCTGAGACCCAAAGTGAAGTCTGTGGTGACTTTCAAGTGAATTTATAACATAAAATATGCAGTTGACGGGAGCATCAAGAAGCACAAAGCGAGATTTGTGGCTAAAGGATTCTCTTAGGTGGAGGGAATAGACTATGAGGAGACCTTTGCTCCTGTTGCTCGATATACCTCCATTCAGGCGATTATTGCACTTGCTTCAACCTTGGGTTCGAGATTACATCAGATGGATGTGAAGAAAACTTTCCTGAAATGGTGAGATTGAGGAAGAGGTGTATATCAAGCAACCAGATGGTTTCGTGATTCATGGGAAGGAGTCCCATGTGTGCAGGTTGAAGAAGGCCCCGTATGGACTCAAGCAGGCACCTCATGCTTGGTATGCGAGGATTGATGGATATCTGACGAGTTTGGGTTTTAGCAAGAGTGTTGTTGATGCCAACCTGTACTATAAGGTTGTTGATGAGAACTGATGAGATCTTCCTGAGTCAGAGGAAGTACACAGTTGAGATCTTGAGGAGATTTGTAAGTCCATGACCACACCGATGGTGATGAATCTGAAGAAACTGAGTGAGTCTTCTTTCGATTCAGACTTGATTGATCCGACAATTTATCGGCAACTGATTGGATCATTGATGTGTCTGGTTAACACCAATCAGCCGAGGCAAATACATTGGGTGGTTGCAAAGCATGTGTTGAGATATCTGTGAGGCACAGTTGGATGTGGCATGAGACATGCTTCCAGTGTTGACATGAGACTGCAGGGATATGCTAATTTAGATTAGGCAGGGAGCGCAATTGACAGGAAGAGCACCTCAATGTGTTGCTTCAATTTTGGACCTGTCATGGTTTCCTAGTGTAGCAAGAAACAGACTTTTGTGGTTTTGAGTACCACATAAACCGAGAATATTGCAGTATGTATGGAAATATGCAAAGCAGGATTGTTTGATCAAATATTGGATCCCACTATGATTAATTACATTTGAGATATCATGCAGAGGAAGACAGTACTAGTGGAGTACCTTCCCACAGATGAGCAGATTGCAGATGTTCTCACCGAGCCTCATGCCAAGTCGAAGTTCGAGTACTTTCGTGATAAACTTGGAGTGGTATGCTCCTCTCGTTAAGAGGGAGTATTGATGGTTGCAGCTTCGTGAGACATTCTCTAGGTCTTCTCCCCAGAGTAATGGGTTGGGTCGACCTGTGAGGACACTCTCCAGATCTTCTCCCCAGGGCAGTGGCTTGGGTCGATCTGCGAGTGTGTTATGCCTTCTCCCTGTCTTCTCCTCGATGGACTGAGTCAGGTCGACCTGAGACAGGTCTTCTCCTCAGTTGTGTTGGGTTGGATCGACCTGAGACGGGTCTTCTCCCCAGGTGGATGGACTGGGTCGATCTGTGGGGACGCCCTTGATCTTCTCCCCATATCGGGTTGGGTCGACTTAGAGAACGCTCCTCTAAGACGAAGTTGAGCATGACACTTGTCAGAGTAGTGACAAGTTGTCCTGGGGTGGCACCCAGCATCCCATGGGAGTAGACCATGAGGACACGTCCCTTTGGAGTTGACCAAGTGGACACGTCATGGGCGAGTAGGTCCTTGACGATGCACTACGGGCGAGTAGGTCCTAGTGCCACACTACAAGCAAGTATGTCCTAGTGTATTCTAGTGGTGATGAGGCCCTAGAAAAGGTCCATGTTGGGTGTAGCCATGTGCGACGTGATGATGCAAACAGTAGCACGGTCTGCGTGACCATGGCATGGTTAGAGGACCATGGCATAGCCTGCGAGGCTATGAGAACCAGAGGAAAAACATCATGGAGAATACCTACCTGGCTAAGAGGGAGTGTTGATGTTTCTGGTAGCTACGAGAGGTATTCACCTCCTGCATAACCCTTTCTTATAGTCGAAGATGCCAAAGAAGTCAAGAAAGATCCCAGTAGAGAAGTCGGCTCCCTATAAAATAATAATGTAAAATTATATTGCTCCAAAAGAGAAGTCAGCCCATAGGGAAATTATAATGGGAAATTATATTTTTTACATAATGGACAGGTCGGCCCCATTGGAAAAGTTCACTGGAAGATTAGTATAAATAAAGGGTGATTCCCTTCTCATTTGACATAACAATTCGATCTAATATATCTTTGTAGCAAACGTAGCAAAGGGGCACTTTCTGAGCCAGCGAAGGGACACTTTCTAAGCCAACGAAGGGGCACATTCTGAGGCAACAAAGGAACCTATTCTGAGGGAGCAAAGAGGCTAAGTCTGAGGAAAATCTGGGCGCACCTGTAGTAGCATATATATTTGTGCCTAAACAACAGATTGGGCGGTGGTCACACCTATAATAGCAGTCTTGAGGCAACAAAGTGATAGATATAAGAGGTTGATATATGACAGTCTGAGACAGTGATCTGAGCCATCATTGGATAGCGACAAAGCTATCTTCTTGGGAATTCTAGAGTACACATATGAGCAGAAAAGATATATGCTTGGTGTGAATTTTCCAGGTCCTATCAGCTGTCTTCTTGGTCTGTCTTTGACCAAGCTAAGACTCTAAGTTTTCTGTTGTCTTATCTTTTAATTTCTGTTGTTTTATAACAGCCAACAGTCATATTTAGTTTTTCTGATTGTTATGGTTGTAGTCTCAATTTGGGTGCTCTTGCAAGTAGTTTCAGTGTTAGGAAAAATAAGTACATGCATACCAAATAACTACAACACACCTAAAACATCT
>SNQJ01S0059680.1:18322-39332 GCA_010110895.2 Picea sitchensis | reverse complement strand
GCCATCACATCTCTTCTCAGAGATAAGCTGCCACCATTCTAGCGAGTCTTTCACTCTGTATTTTTACAGTCTCTGTACATTTCTTTCATTAATAGAAATCATGTATTACTGTATCTCTATGTTTATGGTTGCATCTCTGATATGTTTCTGTTATATTACTAGATATATGAGATACCTCTGTGCATTTCTTTATTATATCTCCGCTCTCATTTCGTGCCGAAAATAATCCGGATCAGGTGATGATCCCAATGTTGCATGGTGATAAAACCAACGCAACATCTAAACTCAACTCAACTAGTCAAACTAAAGTGTCAACTGAAAGAGAATATTCTCGAGGTGGAATATTCTCCCCTAAAATATAGGAGACTAGATAATGACTAATTATGACTAATAAACAAGGAAAAACCTTAGGAAAAATAAATCGTAGGTGTGTGTGAAGTAAGTCCAACATTACCGAGGTGCATATGTCACTTTGCGACACTTGCGACACTTAGGGTGCGAAACGAAAATGTCAAATTTTGGTGTGTAACAAGTTGTTTATCACGTGTTTGAGTCCATCTCATTATTGCACCATTGATAATTGTATGCTTTACGTTTTAGTGATCTATTTGATTGTACCCATTTCCTGTACATGTGTGAGTTGTGCCAATCCTCAATATGGGGTCACCCTTCATGTATCCCCCTACATGTTCCAACATCAATATTTGATTCTAGAGATACAACTTCACTTTTTGTACTTTGGATCTCAAGCCTAAGGAACCCCTTTCACTCTTAGGAACTTGCAAACTCCCCCCTATTGATATCAACACCTTTATTCTAGGGGTTAGTCCTATGTACCTTGGTACCTATCCACCTCCTTGATGGGTTACCTTGGATGAAGATGAGAGAGTCCTCATTGCTCTTATATTTCATAGTATCTCATTTTCTCAACTTTATCTTATCATCACACCATTAATATTTGTACATATATCCATGATTCAACCTCAAATGTAGTTCCTAAGATTTGATTGTCTCGGTTCTGGCACTCTTAGAGCCCTCAACTTGAGATTCCCCCCAGCTAATGAATTTTAGATATTTGAATCTCATTTACTATTTAGCAGGGCTTCTCAATTTATTTCTCCCCCTTCACCCTTGGGTGGGGGAATCAATTCCAATGTACCCAAGTCAATAACAATTATAATGTTGGACCTAGCCCTTTTGAGCTAAGGTTATATATATGGGATTTTTTCTATCATTGTATTGTACTTTGGTCAATTTCTTCCAGCATCATGTTGTATTTTAGAACTCATTTTGTCTCACTATTTCATCCCCTCTATTCCACGTGCACCATTGTATTCATTATTATTATATATATCGACAAGTATAGGTATGCCTACTTCATCCCTATTGAGATGTTGTATATTCATCACTATTTTACTCTTGACAAGTGGTACTCTACAACCTCTTCTGTAGCTGGTCCTACTTCCCAAGTCTATCATCTCCCTCCTTGGTCCTATTCAAGCTTGGTAAAATAAAAATATAATGTATTTATGTCATAAAATTTGCTCCTAACCACACACATTAGCGGGCAATTTGTTATCACCAAAAAATGGCTCACCTGTACTAGGTTCATGAGCTTATCAGAGTACACCAAACACATGTTTTCCAATTCCTCCACCACATTCCACCTCCATTAGACATTGGGAAACATCCCTTAAAATTTCATGGTAAAAAACACCCAAAATGTTTTTTACCACTAAAATCCGCGTTGGCCAATGCGAAAAATACGCCAAAAATTGCATTGGCTCGTAAAACCTTCATTTTTTTATGTTTTGGCTCGAAACTTTCTCGAAATATAAAATAATTAAAAGTGCACTTATCTAAACAATAAAAGTAGTTTTTAAAGTTGATGTGGTTAAGAAATCATTATTTTATTATAACCATGTCAAGGGGTTTAACCACTATTTTTCCTATAAAAATTGGGATGTCTCTCCATTCTTCAATATCCATCCATCCAAGTAAGTATATCCTTTTAGATTTTCTCTGGACTTTAAGAGACCTATTTCCTCTTGATATCATTTCCAACATCAACAAAACTACTTACAACCATATGAGAGGGGATTCACCATACATCTAGGAAGAAAAAGGACCCTCCTAAGGATGAGGTCTTGGATCCACTTTCTTTAGGGATCTTATTCACAGGTCGCATTGTAATTTAGCTTCCATTGGGTAATTGAGTTTTTTCACATTGTTTAAAATTTATATACTTCATTTTGCATCTATATTTTTCTTTATTTGTTTCTTACATATGGTAGATTAGGATTTATATTTTGTGGATCTACTTTTAAAGTGTATTTTTTTAATGTTTTTTCCCTCTATTTATCTATATCTAGGTCACAACCCTTAGATGTAGGAATTTGTTAATCATTGTTGCAGATTTTTACCAACATATGCATTGATTGTTTTTTTACCATTAATTGTTGAAATTACAGGTACAATTATTCTATTGACATGAATTGTTGATTCAATATTGATTTCTCTTAGTATACTAATTAACTAAAATTTTGGATAAAATTTGACATCAAGCAAAGTCCTACCCTACAACAAAAACCTGGTATAACTCTAGGTGCGAAATCTAAGATGTCAATAATGATTTCAACATTGTTTCACAATAGGATTATGGTTTGGTCATATATTTTCTTGATATTCTTTTGGTTTGCCTTATTTACACCTTCTAAATATGACCTTTCTCTGATGGCCCCATATTGAAATCACATGAGCCTCACATAATCAGTGATTGAATAATAACTTATTTGATTTAGAGTGTAAGCCTTGTATTCAAAGTCATTAATTTAAGGCTTGGGCTTAAATGAAATTGTTCAATATGATAGAGTCCAACAAGACAATTAGTGTTAGCAATAAATATAAATCATCGTTATAGCTTTATGAACCAGTATAGATCCATATTAACTCTAGATCTATCAAGCATTGAGAAGGATCCAATCTATCTGTGGTGAAAACAACCTTCCTCAAGTTTTACTCTCTTCTCACCACATGCTTTTTTTTTCTAAGAGAATATAAAACAGTCCTTTTTTAATATAAAAATCTTTTACAGTTTGATTAGCACAATACTTTTCACAAGAGATTTTTAAACTTTTCACACGGGATTTAAAAAAAAAATGTCTTCATGTAGTTTTAAATTATTATTGTATTCTTTTAAACGGACCATAAGCGAGATATTTGGGGTTTATTAGATTTTCTAATTGTTTTGAGAATCATATTACTATATAAATTCAAACAATTATCATGAATCTACTCATCATATACATTCAAACAATCATCATGAAACTATATATATATATATGTTTTGAGAATCATATTACTATATAAATTCAATCAATTATCATGATGAGAATCATGAAATTAGATATATGTTTTGAGAATAATATGTTTTGAATTTATAAAATCATGAAGTAATGAGTAGTTTCATGATAATATACGTTTTGAAGGTACTCATTACTTCATGATTATATATGTTTTTAAATTTCATGATATATGTTTTGAGAATTATATTACTATATAAATTAAATCAATTATCAAAAATAGGTATCTCAACCACATGGATGAGGCCAATGGTCTTATATGCACATCTATGTCCCATGAGTTGTTGTATTGCATTGCATCTTGTACCACTCTAGATGAGATTTGGACAAATTTGGAGGATCTCTTTGGAAAACATGATGACATAAGAGGCCATATGATTGAGGTATAGATGAATTCCTTGGATCCAAGTAGTTTTGATGACATACATGATTTATTTATGAAGTTCAATTCCCTTCTTCTTCATATAAAGGGATGTGGTGTTGACAAATATACTAAACACAATCAATTGATCCTTTCTATTCTGTCAAAACTTAGTCCAAAGTATGTTTTGTTTGTCTCAATGTTCCATAAAGTGAGATTCACTTCAAGAAAAATGTGGAAAATGTTGGCATTGGATCAGTTTATTAATTCCCTAATGCATGAGCGACATAAGCTCATAAAAATGGGGACAATTGAGGTACCCAATGTGCATGCACTTGTTTTTCATGATAACAACAACACATTCAATCCAAAGACCAAGCAGAAAGGAAAGGGAAAGTCACATTTTGAACATAAAAAGGAAGGTAATTCTAAACCCCTCAATGACTCCTCCAGCTCCAAGCATGGAAAAGGAAAGAGAGGAAAGTCAAAATGTGGTTATTGCAATTAAGGCTATCATCTTGAATCAACATGCATGAAAAATAAAATATATCTCATGGTAAAGGTGCTTCAATAAAAAATATGAGGGAATGCATTCTCAAGAATGTTGAGAAAAATCCAAGAGACCAACCACCAGAAAAAATAGGTAATTCTCATCCTCTAATTGTTATTCATTCTTATCCTCATGCATGGATCCTAAATTCATGTGAATCCCATCATATGGAATTCTCAGAAAATGTTTAATCTTCTATTACTACATGCATGGGTCCTCCCATATTCATGGGATATGATATCTCGATCACGGTCACTGTAAAAGGGAGAGTACAAATCCAACATGGAAGTTTTTAGAACATCTTGCATGTTCCAAAAATCTTCACAAATACACTCTTTATTTATCAGATAATGCATTATGGCACAGGAAAAAGGGTGGAGTTCACACCTGATTCTATAACCATATATGACATGCATGATAACTCAAAGACTCTTGTTGGTGAGGTAAATTATCAACGTTGTTTGTATAAATTCAGTAAGTTTATAGCTAAATCTAATTCTACTTTACTACTGACACATGTTGATAATGATAATAGATTATGGAACAAGATATTTGGTCATCTAAACTTCAAATAGATGCAAAAACGTAGCCTATAGGGAATGGTCACAGACTTTCCCAACATACACTTTTCCAAAGGAGTTTTTCAAGGATACGTTCTTGGCAAACATCCTCAAGATAATTTTGAGAAAGGGAAGTCTTGGAGGGCCTCCTCTCCCTTGGAGTTCATTCAAACTATTATAATGGGACCATTTTTGCATCAATCCATCAACAAGGTGAGGTACGTGCTTACATTTATTGATGATTTCTCATGATACACTTGGGTGTATTTTCTCATGTAGATGTATGAAGTTTTTGATCATATCAAAGACTTCAAATATCATGTAGAGACTAAGTCTAGGAGGAAGATCAAAATATAACACATAGAAAATGGAGGGGAATATGTGAAACAATATGTCCAACATCTTTTTTTAGAGGCCAGTATACAACTACAGCATACAATATCTTACACTCCATGAAATAATGGAGTAGCTGATAGGAAGAACATATCCCTCAAAGAAATGTCCACTCGCATGTTGCATGCAAGGTATCTTCCTTCCAAGATTTGGGCTGAGGCACTTAGTTATGCTAACTACATTCATAACATATCACCTCATAGATCTGTCAAGGAAAAAACTCCCTTTGAGGCATGGAGTGGAAAGGAATTAGAGGTCATCCACTTATGAATATTTGGATCATGTGCATGGGATTGTGTAACTTATGACGCTACGACATATTGGAAAAATTGTGATCATCTACTTGCGAAGTTAAGAAAAAAATTGGCCATATTGTTGAGAAATAGAGGAAATTTTCAGGTTTTTTCCCCATCATGCACAATACCATCGCAAGTGCGACATAATTTGAACTTCGTCGCAAGAGAGACATCTTCCAAAGGTTGCCGCAAAAGCAACGACATCAAATATTAGTTGCAAGCGCGACGATGTCAACACTAGGTTTTCCCCTCCTCTAATGGTGACTCACTATTTGACAAAGCCAACATTGACTTGGTCATCTGTCGTCGAAATTGAGACAATGTAAAATCTATAAATATGTTGTATTTTAGGGATGTTGCAACAATTTTTCTATAACAATGATGGTTCAAAAAGGGTATAAGCTCTTCTTGGAGAACAAAAAACAAGGTTTTTTTTCATATGTTATAATAGAAAAATATGATAGATATTCTATGATACACCTCTCAATTTTATAATATAATCATCAATATATTTGTATGGGGAAGAATGTCATAAAACATTAGAGGTGGGAAAAAATTAAAGAGGGTGAAAAGTGTAAAGCCTTCGTAGATCCTGGTTATTTTCAGGACTCAAACTAATTAAAAGTTTTCTAAAATTTAGTTTAGAATTTATTTTAATGATTTTCTTATACTTGGAATAAACCAAGAATATAAAGTAAAAACATAATAATGATAACAAAAAAATAATATCAGCAACAACAACAGAATAATGATAACAACAACAAAAAAATAATGATAACAACAACAACAGAATAATGATAACAACAACAACAACAAAATAATGATAACAACAACATAATATGTACCTCCACCTGTAGGTTGGTTTATGTAGTCCCTTTTATGTCTAATCATGTTCTTGTTCTTTCCCAGACTGAATATTAACCTCCCATCCAACTAGGAACAACCTCTATGACTCCCTAGCTCTAGGAATCCTTGCGATTTCCTGGCCCCTGAGCCCAAAATTCCCAGCAACAGCAGGGCCTTGTGAGAGCTCCCAAAACCATTCCTCCAATTTCCTCCTCCTCTTCCTTTTAGAAATTTAGAAATCCTCAAACAAAAATAAGATGCCTCTTCCAAGTCCTCCCCTTATTTCTTATCCTTCTCTCTCAAATCCACCTCATTAATTCCCAACAACGTTATCCCCCCATTAATTCTCAACAACCTTATCCCCCCATTAATTACTTCACCCACCTTTTAATAATAAAATAATAAAATACTCATTAATATATTTTAATAACTTATTAAATTTAAATTAAAAACTATGATAAAATTAATCAAGTTGGGTTGTTACATACACCCACCCTTCAAGAAAATTCATCCCAAAGTTAGAGTAATTTACAATACAAGGGTAATGACACATGATTCATACACCCACAAAAAATAATCGACATCATCAATTTAAAATACTTATACATACTAGTGTACATGTGCAAGGAATACATGTGTAGCTACCACATACAAGACTCACACATGTACTAATGAAAATAATTATCATACCTAAAGTAATTATTGTATGCGTCCAATCCAATTAACAAGACCATTCATTTCATAAAAGATAGTAAACCATTTAAATGTTCATGAAATTCCTCATTTACAATAATTTAGCACAAGCTACATTCACTTAGATAATTTTAGTTTAGTTAAGTAAATATAAATATACATATATACATATATTTTTCTTTTTCAAAAAGAGGAAATCAAGAAATTATTCTATAAGGAGAAATCCCCACACACTCTCAATTACTTCTATGTATCCTTCCTTCCTAACTTACTTACATCTTCCATCCCTATCCTTCCTCTGTTGGACTATCTTGGAGCGTCAACTATATTGACCTAACTCCAAATAGAACCCGTAAGCGCAAGTGTCAACTCTCTTGACCAAGCTTCCTCGGTAGGAAACTAACAGTCATCATCACATGTCTAGGGGAGCGTGAGATAACACCATCCTCCCATGACTCCAATTTTCAGAGGATACATGGTGGGAAATGCCTCCACTCCTCTTAATAGGACTAGGGTCCACACCCTACAATGGAACATACAGTGGCACTATGTTGCTAGGATTTTTGTCATCGTATATTTAGTTTTAGGTAGTCTCACCACCTAAAAAACCTACACTGGTCCATATATCATAACAGTGCATTTGAACCAACATAATTTCACATACAAATATTCATACCATATTGTTCCTCGGTCATTGTTCACGACATCAACATTTGATTATGTTTATACTTTGGCTATTTCATGTTAAAATATTGTGTAACTGTAAAGAATATTCTTATCCCCTTTTGTGGATAAAGTAAAAGATAAAATATATTTATTATTGATTAGATCAATCCCCTTTTGTGGATTGATCATGTCGGGTATTGTAAATGACCAAATCCCCTGTTGCGGATTGGTCAAACCCTAATTATAATAGGAAAATGAAAAGTCAGCCCCAAAATATATTAAAGTGGGTATAACCACCCAGAATGAGAAGTCAGCCCAGCCAGTGAAAGGACACCCCAGTTCAACACCTTCCAAATTGTATAAATAAGAGAGGCCAGTGCCTCATTTGTACACACACTCAGCTCACTCATCTAGTGCACAAGTATTGAAGGAAGCTGTAGTTACCAGTTGCTAGAAGAAGGAAGAGAGAGAGGCACATCCTTGGGAGAGGAATTTCTTTGTTGTTTTGTTCATTGTCTTGGCATTGTATTGGCTATCTATATTAAGGAAGTTTTGTTGGGTTTTCTTCCCCATGAGGGTTTCCCAGGATAAATGTTTTGTATCTTGTGATTTTGTTTCTCTCAGTGATCCTAT
Organism: Picea sitchensis; assembly: GCA_010110895.2. Classification (NCBI taxonomy): domain Eukaryota; kingdom Viridiplantae; phylum Streptophyta; class Pinopsida; order Pinales; family Pinaceae; genus Picea; species Picea sitchensis. Next base: position 30,972 of record SNQJ01S0059680.1, on the reverse strand, counting down.
CTATGCTATTGTTATCTAGTAAATTGAAAGGTAACCTAATACTAGCTTAAACTTTAACATGGTATCATAGCTAAGATAAAGAGAGCATCTTTCATAGGAAAAATAAAAATGTCATTGTTGTCGTACAAGAAAATTAGGGATTTTTATTGAATAATAATTCCATCCCCAAAACCATCTATAAAATTGTGTGCTACCTCAAGGAACACATTGGCATCTTCAACGCACCTTTTCAGTGGCTAGATCTCCCGAAAAGTGAAACCCTAGTTTTCACAAAGTATAAGAAGTACCAAAAAACCAGAGTACCAGAAGTACCAAAGAACCAAAAGTACCAGAAAACTAGAAGTACCAAAGAACTAGAAGTACCGAAAAACTAGAAGTACCAGAAACCTAGAAGTACAAAAGAACTAGAAGTACCAAAAAACCAAAAGTACCAGAAAACTAGAAGTACCAAGAAACTAGAATTACCAGAAAACTAGAAATATTAGAAAACCAGAAGTACCGAAAAACTAGAAGTACCTAAAAACCAGAAGTACCAGAAAACCAGAAGTACTGGGAAACCAGAAGTATTGGGAAACCAGAAGTACTGGAAAACTAGAAGTACTAGTAAACCAGAAGTACAGAAAACTAGAAGTACCAGAAAACCAAAAGCACCAGTCCAGAAATCCGCTGGTCTAGTTTCAAGGGTCAAAATTTGGAATTTTCAGAAACTGACTATACCAGCATACTCGCCTCAGTCCAGAAATCCGTTGGTCTATTTTCAAGGGTCAAAAATTGGAATTTTCAGAAACTGACTATACCAACATACTCGCCTCAGTCCAGTGCATCTTTTTGTGAGTTCAGTTTTCAAATACAAGAAATTTGATTTTTCTATTATTTCTATACGCCCGAAGGGCTAGGGTTTCTACTACAAGAAAGAATGGCTACCAGCATGAGGGTAGAAGACATGCTGGAAGGATTTGGACACTTCAGATCTTGGAAGTATAGGTTGCAAATGATTCTAGATGAGAATGATATCCTAGAACATGTTACAGTGGGTGTACTAGAACTAGAGGGAAAAGAAGGCATCAAGCACATGTGGGAGAGGAAGAGGAATCTCCTCCCTCAAAGAAAGCTTCAGCAAGAAATGAGGATTATGTACTTTAAGTTGAAGATAGTTGATCTGAAGAAAGATAGAAAATGGTAGAGTCCGTAGAGCCTCCCCACAGAAAAACAAAAGATAAGTATTCATGTTTATTTTTAGTATCTTGCTTACTTTAATACTTTATCATTACAAGTTAGTATTTTGTGAGAATGTTAATTAACCTCATTTTATTTCAGTGTATATGCAAACTTATGAAGGAAGTATCAAAGAAGAAGATAAAGAAAGAGATAAAATATTTATTTAAGGTATGATCACTCATGAGATTGACAAAGGTATGTGTTTAGCTATGATAGTAAGGGAAAAAATTGGTAATTTCATAGCTAGAGTGAAAAAGAGTTCAAAAGTCTTATTCATGATTAGGGTTTCAGATGTGTACATGGTTGAACAAGTTTTGCTTAATAAAATATGTGTACTACTCTGATAGGAATCATGATATAGTTTTATTAGTGCTTATTGTTACTGACTAATTAGCTAAGTGACATGTCTCAAAAAGAATACTGTAAGTAAGTTTACATGTCTCGAAAGAAACAAATTATTCCTTGACTTGCAGAAGTTAGACAGCATGAGAAGGACATATGATATGGTGACAGTTAGTAAAGACCAAATAGTATCTAGTATTTATATAGGAGCAGTGGCGCAGACCTTCCCCGCTTCCCTGGAGAACGATCGCAATCACCAGGACCTTCACTAACTTTGGCCCGAAGATCTAAAATGCCCTTCAACTTCCCCGTCGGAAGTTCTTTACCCACAACAATTCTCCACTGATCTCCCTTCCAAATCAAGAAATCAGAATTTGCGATTTCGCGAATTCAGTAGTCGCGCACCTTATGCCTTATGATTTCCCGAATCCCGATACGGGTCAATCGCTGACTTCCTCTCCTTTCTATAGGAGTTCTCCCTATCGGGAAATCGCTACTCGCGATGTCAATGGGTTGGAACTTCAACCTCCAAACCCCGATATGCTGATTCTCTGATGACACGTGCAGACCTGACTTCCCCGCCTTTTATCTTTCTCTCGGGATTTTGGAACTCGCGAGATCGCAAGTCCTGACGTGATGAACTCGGGACTTACCTTTCCCCAAACTTCGATACGGTGCCACCTGTACTCCACTAAACCCAGTGGTCCCACACTTCCACGTCACCTTCGGGATATCGCGTATCGTGAATCCAAGATGCAAGCGTTCTCCGTCGTCGAGAACCCCGATTCTCCGAACCTCGAGATACTTGGATTCTCTGACATGTGTTCCCACAATCAACGGCTCAGGGCTTATCAGAGTGTCTCTCTTCATGATATCACTACTTCTGCTCCGGAAACTTGGTGCTCCAACTCGCGATATTCCGATATGCGATGTCGCATGTGATCTGACGGTCCCTGTGACTCCAGATCAACGGCTCCAATTCTGCCTGGACTTTGAACCTTTGAATGTTCACGCCTTAACCTTCTTGCAGCTTCGTAAGATCTAACGGCCTTCGGGTCTTCGTGGAATCTCCCCAAGAGATTTCAACAGTCCATCCTCTCTGTGCTATTTCCTGCGAAATGAATTCAAACGCTTCCCTGTGCGAACTTGTTCGACCACTCAAAATTTGTGGAACTTCTCTCAAGATTTCCACAGCAATCCTACAATTCTCCCTCCAGGAAATTTAGGCCTATCCCTTCTGAGCTTACTTTTGCTTCACAAGGCTTGTGAAGACTTATTGCATGCACTCCTTGTGGAAAATCTCTGAATACGACTAAGTATTGGAACTCTTCAATTCTGCGCACTCCTGCAGCAGAAATCTTCGACTCCCTTAGCTCAGAATCGCAACCCTGAGTCTACTTCTAGCCTGCGCACGCCTTGCACGGCTCCGGTGCCAAATCTGCACTTTTGAGATAAGAACAAAAGCTATCTCTAAGTAAATCCTGCAATCACGCACTCCTTGCGGAAAAATTCAACTGCACTCCTTGCAGGAATTCTTTGGTTTACTTAGAGAAACAACTAAAACTTATTTCCCTATTCTCTCAGACTTCAATCCAACCATGAAATCACATACACAGCATATAAAAGCAAGTGCATAACAGGAAGCAAATACTCATGAGCATAATATCAACTATACACAGAGAATAACACAACCATGAAATTGAATCAAAGATTTCTATTAATTCAATATATGTACATGGTGGTTCTTCACACAATTCTCTACTGTGCTCTTCTCTTCTTGCTCCTGTTTCTCAATAATCTCGATATGATACAATGTACAGAGGAGGGTGTCTATATCCGTTTTCCCTCTTGAAAATTGAAACTATCAAATCTACAATTAAATTCCTATCTAACAACATTAAAACTATTAAATGCCTCCCTATCTATTAAGGATGAGAGATTAAAGGATCAAGGTACCCTTTACAACACAAGTGCGCTTCTTTATGAATGACTTTATTAAAGAACAGTGCAACAACTTCCAAAGCAATTCAAAATTTGTAGGCACTGTCCAGCTATCTTTTCTGCTCGATGTGCTGGCTCGCTTGATACGCTGGCGATGCTCCTGCATCATACTCCTCGGCTCGAAAATTTTCATGGGCTCCTGTCCATGAGCTCCTGCACAGTCTGTCCATGCTTCTGCATTTCAGCTTCAGTCTCCTAGTTGGCATCTTCTACTGGGTGATTCTTCCATTTTACCAGGTACTCAAAGTACTGCTTGCGCCTGGTCTTTCTACCCACTCGCTTGTCCAGTATGCACTCCATCTGCAGCTTTTCTGCAATTGGTAATTGTTTCTGCCACTGGAGCACTGGCTCCTCAGTTCTAGCCTCCACTTCTCCAGCCTTATATGGGTATAAATCTGAAATATTGAATATCGGAGATATCCCAATGCCATCCGGCAACTCGATCTCATAGGCATTTTCTCCGAATTTCTTCAGGACTCTGCAAGGCCCGATTTTCTTCATCTTGAGCTTGTTATATGTTCCCCTTGGGAACCTTTCTTTCCTCAAGTGTGCTAGAACCAAATCACCAACCTCAAACTGAAGTTGTCTCTTTCGCTGATCGGCTCTACACTTGTATTCCTGATTTGACTTCTGCAGTCGCTGCTTCACCTTCGTGTGAAGTTCCTCCATCGCCTCAGTGAATTCTTCTGTGCTAGCACTGCTAGTCGTAGCCTATTCTAACTCCCTGAGTTCAGAAACTCCCCTTGGCTGTGTCCCATACAAAATCTGGAATGGACTCTTGCCTATACTCCGATTCACCGAATCGTTGTACGCGAATTCTGCCTGTGGTAATATCTGGTCCCAACTGCTGTGGTGCTCTGTCACCAAGCTCCTCAATAAGTCTCCCAGACTCCTGTTGACCACCTCGGTCTACCCATCTATTTGCGGATGGTAAGATGAACTAAAAGCCAAATTAGTTCCCAGCTTCTTCCATAGCGTCCTCCAAAAATTACCTATGAACTTGGTGTCCCTGTCCGAGACTATGCTCCTTGGCAATCTATGCAATATGACAACCTCTTTGAAAAACAAGTTTGTGATGTGGGTCGCATCGCTGGTCTTCTGACACGGTATAAAATGGGCCATCTTTGAAAACCTTTCCACTACCAAAAATATGGAATCAATCCCTCTTTGCGTCCTCGACAAACCCAATACAAAATCCATGCTGATTGCCTCCCATGGCCTCTCAGGTATGGCCAATGGCTAGTAAAACTGTGTTTTGTTTTCTGCCTTTCGAATGTTGACAAATCCTGCATCTGTCAACAAATATTTTAACATATGTGCGCATGCCTGGCCAAAAATATGATTCCCTCAGCTTCGTGAATGTTTTGTCATGACCAAAGTGACCTGCTAATCCGCCACTATGTTTTTCCTTCACTAGATTCTCCCTCATGGAGCAGATTGGAATACATAGTTGATTGCCTCTGAACAACAATCCATCCTGGATCATGTAATCTAACCATGGACTCTGATCCCTGAGAAATGGATTCTCAGCTACTTCGTACACTTCTCTAAAATCTGCATCTCTGGCATACATGTCTTTCAGATTTTCGAAACCCAATGTCTTGACTCTGAATTCCTGCAACAGCAAACATTTCCTGCTCAAAGCATCAGCCACTTTGTTAGCAGTTCCTGAAATGTGTTTGATCACAAACATGAAATTTTTCATGTACTCTACCCATTTTGCATGTTTCTGGTTCAACTTCTCCTATTGACTCACAAACTGCAATGCATGATTATCGCTGTACAATACAAATTCCTTGGGTACCAAGTAATGCCTCCACTTATTTAAGGCCTGTATGATGGCATAAAAATCTTTATCATATGTGGATTATTTTAGCTTTGCATCATCCAGCTTCTCGCTAAAATATGCAACTGGCCCGTCATCCTGACTCAAGACCCCTCCTACGGCATATCCACTGGCATCACATTTCACCTGAAATGTCTTCTGAAAATCAGGCAACACCAAAATTGGTTGCTCTGTGATCCTTCACTTCAACAGATTGAAGCTCCTTTCGGCCTCTGCTGTCCAGTGAAAAGTCTTGTATTGCTTCTTCACTGTGTCCATCATCGCTGTGCTAATTCCACTGAAATTCCTGATGAATTTTCTGTAGAAACTAGCCAATCCATGGAAACTCCTCACCTCGAAAACATTTCTCGGTGATGGCCAATTCTTGATCTCTTCTACCTTTTCAGGATCCATTTTCAACTTATTTGCCTAAATTACAAAGAACAAATAAATGAGCTCTGTCTTCATGAAGGAACATTTCTTCATATTAACCAACAAATTCTTCTGCTGCAGTCTTCTCATCACAATGGCCAAGTGCTTCAAATGCTCAGCCTTTGTCTTACTGAAAATCAGTATGTCGTCCAGATATACAACAACAAATTTCCCGATGAATTCCCTCAGAACTTCATTCATCAGTCTCATGAATGTGCTTGGTGCGTTTGTCAAACCAAACGGCATGACCAACCATTCGTACAAACCTTCGTTTGTCTTGAATGTTGTCTTCCATTCATCACCTTCTCTCATGCGAATCTGAAGATATCCACTCTTGAGATCAATCTTTGAAAAGTAATTTGCCCCACTTAGGCAATCCATCAGGTCATCCATCCTCGGCAGTGGAAATCTGTACCTGATGGTGATTTTATTAATCGCTCTGGAGTCTATACACATCCTCCAGCCTCCATCCTTATTTGGACTTAGTACCGTTGGAACGGCACACAGACTTAGACTGTCTCTGACCAGTCCTTTTTCCAACAAATCTTGTACCTGCCTTTTGACCTCCTCATTCTCTTGCGGCGTTAACCTGTACGCGGCTTTATTCGGCAAGCTCGCTCCCGATATGAGGTCAATATGGTGACTTACACTTCTCACCGGCGGCAACGAACGAGGTAATTCCTCCATGATGATGTTAGCGAACTCTCCCAATAGTTCCTGAATCTCATCTGGCAAGTCGTCCACTCTTGTGCTAGCCAGGACAATTCTCGGTTTCCTGACCACAAAGAATTGTGGATATTCCTTCTTCTCTATCTCTGTGAGAAGCTCCTTCCCACTCATGAGAAGTATTGTATTGCTCACTTTCGGCTTCACCTCCTTATCCTTTTTCAGAAGCAATCTGTGTGTTTTCCCATCCTTCTCCAAGGTGTATGTGTTCATCCTCCCATCATGAACAACATTTCTGTCATATTTCCATGGTCTACCCAGCAATACATGACATACATCCATGGGAATGACATCACATAGGATCTTATCCTTATATTCACCCATTTTAAATTCAACCAAGCATTGTTTCGTAACACTTGCCTGGTGTCCTTTCTGTAGCCATGATACCTTGTATGGACTTGAGTGATCTGTTGTCTCCAGCTCCAGCTTTTCCACCATCTCGGATGAAATGAGATTGTTGGTACTTCCACTGTCCACGATGACCTTGCATTTCCAGCCCTTGGTCTTGCACGTGGTCCTGAACAGTCTGGTTCTCTGAGCTGTATCTTCCACCTCTTTCTCAGGCATCAACAGAATCTTATGCACCGTCAGTGGCTTCCCACTTCCGGTGTCTTCATCCTCAACATCACACCTCTGCGCTTCAGTGATGTGAGCTTCTCCTCCAGCTTGCTTTTTCTCGGGACACTCAAATGATTTGTGCCCATTCTTCCCACATGTAAAACATGTGATCACTCCTCCTCTTCCTCTACCTTGACCTCTAGTACGAGGAAGAATATTTGCATCAGCATAATCTCCTCGCTGATCAGTCTGTGGTCTTCTCTGTTCAACCTGTGGTTGTCCTCGCTGTGAGGTTTCACCTCTTTCAATCTTACCCTGAGGCTTCTTCCATTCCTCTTTGGGCTTCTGGTATTTCTCCTGCGCAACTATCTTGCCTCTGGGTTGACTTCTGTCTCGCCCTCATTGTCCTTGCTTGCGGCTCAGCTTCTCCTCGAATTTCAAAGCCATTTGGTAAGCATCCTCAACTGTTCTGATGGTAACCATGCTTAACTCATCCTGAATGTCATATCTTAAACCATTCAGGTATCTCATCACCTTCTCATCATCGCTCTCCCGATGACCTACTCTGATATTGAGTCTATAAAACTCTTCGGTGTACTCCTTCACCGTCATCAACTTCTGTCTCAGGTTCTGCATTCGCCTGAACAGTGTGATATGATAATCTCTGGGGATGAACTTCTCTTTCATCTTCGCGATCATCCTGTCCCAGCTTTTGATCTTCTGTTTGCCTTTGCAGCGTCGATCTGCCTGTAGCTCGTCCCACCACAATGTTGCATGTCCCTTCAACCGGGTGACAGCATGTCTGACCTTCTTGTCCTCTTCGATCTCCTCGTAATCAAAGTAGGTGTCAAGAGCTTGGATCCAATCCAGGAACTCTTCTGCATCCAGGCTTCCCTCATAGACTGGAATGTCCATTTTCGCCTTCGCACCCATTCTAGCAATGGCTTTAATCAATCGCTCTGTTGATGCGTCTTCTGTCGTGACCTCTTCGGCATGTCCAGCTTCCTCTTCAACCTCGGAATCGCTAAGATCCCCAGCACCAGCTCCTCGTCTCTGTGTTGTTTCCATATCCTCAAGTCTTGCTCGGAGATCTCTCATCTGGCGTTCCATTTCTGGATTTCCAACCGGCCTACCTCTTCTTCGCGCATCCCTATCTTCTTGATCAGGTGACTGCCTCTCTCTTCTGGGCAGCATGGTGTCTTCTCTTCTGTCTCTACTTTAGAAAGAAAAGATGGTCTAGCTCTAATACCACTCTGGTGCAGACCTTCCCCGCTTCCCTGGAGAACGATCAAAATCACCAGGACCTTCACTAACTTTGGCCCAAAGAGCTAAAATTCCCTTCAACTTCCCCGTCATAAGTTCTTTACCCACAACAATTCTCCACTGATCTCCCTTCCAAATCGGGAAATCGGAATTCGCGATTTCGCGAATTCAGTAGTCGCGCGCCTTATTCCTTACGATTTCCTGAATCCCGATACGGGTCAATCGCTGACTTCCTCCCCTTTCTATCGGAGTTCTCCCTATCGGGAAATCACTACTTCCGATGTCAACGGGTTGGAACTTCAACCTCCAAACCCCGATATGATGATTCTCCAATGACACGTGCGGACCTTACTTCCCCGGCTTTTATCTTTCTCTCGGGATTTCGAAACTCGTGGGATCGCGAGTCCTGACGTGATGAACTCGGGACTTACCTTTCCCAGAACTCTGATATGGCGCCACCTGTACTCCACTAAACCCAGTGGTCCCACACTGCCACGTCACTTTCGGGATATCGCGTATCGCGAATCCGAGATGCAAGTGTTCTCCGTCGTCGAGAACCCCGATTCTTCGAACCCCGAGATACTTGGATTCTTTGACGCATGTTCCCACGATCAATGTCTCAGGGCTTATCAGAGTGTCACTCTTCGTGATATCGCTACTTCTGCTATGGAAACTTGGTGCTCCAACTCGCGATATGCTGATATTCGATGTCGCATGTGATCTGACGGTCCCTGTGACTCCAGATCAACGGCTCCAATTCCGCCTGGACTTTGAACCTTTGAATGTTCACGCCTTAACCTTCTTGTAGCTTCGCAAGATCTAATGGCCTTCGGGTCTTCGTGGAATCTCCCCAGGAGATTTCAACAGTCCATCCTCTCTGTGCTATTTCCTGTGAAATGAATTCAAACGCTTCCCTGTGTGAACTTGTTCGACCACTCGAAATCTGTGGAACTTCTCTCAAGATTTCCATAGCAATCCTACAATTCTCCCTCCGGGAACTTTAGGCCTATCCCTTCTGAGCTTACTTTTGCTTCACAAGGCTTCTTAAGACTTATTGCACGCACTCCTTGTGGCAAATCTTCGAATACGAATAAGTATTGGAACTCTTCAATTCTGCGCACTCCTGCAGCAGAAATCTTCCACTCCCTTAGCTCAGAATCGCAACCCTGAGTCTACTTCTAGCCTGTGCACACCTTGTACGGCTCCGGTGCCAAATATGCACTTCTGAGATAAGAACAAAAGCTATCTCTAAGTAAACTCTGCAGTCACGCACTCCTTGCGGACAAATTCAACTGCACTCCTTGCAGGAATTCTCTGGTTTACTTAGAGAAACAACTGAAACTTATTTCCCTATTCTCTCAGACTTCAATCCAACCATGAAATCACATACACAGCATATAAAAGCAAGTGCATAACAGGAAGAAAATACTCATGATCATAATATCAACTATACACAGAGAATAACACAACCATGAAATTGAATCAAAGCTTTCTATCAATTCAATATCTGTACATGGTGGTTCTTCACACAATTCTCTGCTCTACTCTTCTCTTCTTGCTCATGTTTCTCAATAATCTTGATATGATACAATGTACAAAAGAGGGTGTCTATATCCGTTTTCCCTCTTGAAAACTGAAACTATCAAATATACAATTAAATTCCTATCTAATAGCAATAAAACTATTAAATTCCTCCCTATCTATTAAGGACAAGAGCTTAAAGGCTCAAGGTCCCCTTTACAACACAAGTGTGCTTCTTTATGAATGACTTTATTAAAGAACGGTACAACAACTTCCAAAGCAATTCAAAATTTGTAGGCATTGTCCAACTGTCTTTTCTGCTCTATGTGCTAGCTCGCTTGATACGCTGGTGATGCTCCTGCATCAAGCAGGAGGCCCCTAAAGATGCAAAACAAAAATGTTCAAGATGAAGAAAAAGATGAATACTCAGATATAGTTGATGAGATGCAGGTAACTATAGGTTTCTCCAGTACTATTCTTATAGATGCAAAGGGAGTAGGTTGATCCAGTATGAAGACAAAAAGAAAGAAATGTTCGAACTCAAGAAGGAACCTAAGATATTACAGAAGAGAACTTCAAGGATGATGATTAGAAGTTCTTAGTTTGGTTCAAGAGGGAGCCATGTATCTGAGTTCGAAATGGAGGATCGTGATTTCATGCAGTTAGGAAAGCAGATGGATGGTGCCTAGATATTTTGATCAAGATGAAAGTTATCCAGTAGATGGATGGTGTCCAACAGATGGGTAGCATGGTATTAGACCATGGAAATATTTTGGACCACAAGATATTTTTTCATATCCCATAGCTAGACCTTCATATAGAAGGAGAAAGAGAAAATACCTTTGTAGAGAAGGAAAGAGAAATCCCATAGGTAGACCTTCATAGAGAAGGAAAAGAGAAGAGACCTTCGTAGAGAAGGGGAATGAGAAATTTGACAAGGTTGGCCTTTGTCCAAGTGTTGATTTTTGGATACTCTAGAGACATTCTAGAATACCCTAGTAGAGAGGGGTATGACCACCCTTGTATAGAGGAATGTGGATGTTTCTCCAAGGGGCAGAGGGAAGATACTCTGCTCTGGCCAAGGATTGAGTAGCCTGGAACACAAACCCTGACCATGTGGAATGGTTAGTTGGCTCTTGAGGTTTGTGTCATGATCTTGTATGGATCATGGAAAGGGATTCTAGTCTTGCCTAGGCTAGCATATTAACTTCTCTAGTTCATGTGGGATGACTAGGAGTGAAGCTATGGTAGTAGTCCTCCCCAGTGGATGGGTGAGATAGATGACTACAAGAGAAGAGAGAACATAAAAGGAATGGAAAAACTCATAGAATATATTTTGTGTGAAGATAATATATCTTCTATGTGAAGATAAGAAAGAACTATCTTCTGTGTGAAGACGAAAGAAAGAAAGAGTACCTTCTACACGAAGATAAAGAGAACAAAACTTTCGATGATTNATAGATATGCCAGTCAGTGATCATGATGCCAGATAACCAAGTGGATGCCTCTCGTTATCCAGTTAATGATGTTACCCAGTTGATGATGTTGATGACGTTACCCAGTTGATGATGTTACCCAGTTGATGATGACATCCAATGACCTGTCAAAATATAAAGAATATCCTTCTTTTTAAGAGGGAGTGTTAAAATATTGTGTAACTGCAAAGAATATTCTTATCTGCTTTTGTGGATAAATTAAAAGATAAAATATATTTATTATCGATTAGATCAATCCCCTTTTGTGGATTGATCACGTCGGGTATTATAAATGACCAAATCCCCTATTGTGGATTGGTCAAACCCTAATTTTAATAGGCTAAATGAAAATTCGGCCCCAGAATATATTAAAGTGGGTATAACCACCCATAATGAGAAGTCGGCCCAACCAAAACATATTAAAGTGGTTATAAATTCCTAGAATCAGAAGTTGGCCCAGCCAGTTAAAAGACACCCTGGTTCAATGTCTGCCATATTGTATAAATAAGATAGGTCAACATCTCATTTGTATACACACTTAGCTCGCTCATCTAATGCACAAGTATTGGAGGAAGCTGCAGTTACCGGTTGCCGGAAGAAGGAAGAGAGAGAGGCGCATCCTTGGGAGAGGAATGTCTGTGTTGTTTGGTTCATTGTCTTGGCATTGTATTGGCTATCTATATTAAGGAAGTTTTGTTGGGTTTTCTTCTCCATGAGGGTTTCCCAGAATAAATGTTGTGTATCTTGTGATTGTGTTTCTCTTAGTGATCCTATCTATGCTATTGTTATCTAGTAAATTGAAAGGTAACCTAATAATACCTTAAACTTTAACATTTCATATCCCATTGACCTGCAGATTAGTCTATAACACAAACTCATACATATCTATGCATTATCATCACGTAGATGCATTTAACCAAAATATCAATTCGGTATGCACGTACCAACAACTTTAAATGTCAAAATTTTCAAGTTAGAATAGATTGCATGATATCCATCATAATTCAAATAATGTTAAACATTCATAGAAAAGGTACTTCCAGGACACTTGCTCGCAAGTGATCTGGACTTTCCTGATGTTAAAACATTTATACTTGATTATGATGCATTATGATAGATGACATGATGTTTTACTATTTGATGTAGACAGGTGTTATTGACTCAGTTTTATTGAGTGTGCAGGGTTTTCGACCTTGAGGATGCAAAGGCATCGGTGGAACCCCTTGGACTCCGGATTGAGTCAGGGAGTGTGCTATTTGGGTTGATTTATTTACTGTGATATTTCATTG
>SNQJ01S0059680.1:0-18312 GCA_010110895.2 Picea sitchensis | reverse complement strand
GTCACTTTGCACTCTAATACTTTATACTACTTTCCATTCTTGTATACTTATTTATTTATCATTAATATTCTCCCTTAATTTTCCATCATTATTACATACTAACTATCTTGTCATTCTTATATCCTCGTCGTGTTTTCCATAACTCACTTTACTTATATTACCTATTTCTCGATTCTTCTTCTTCTTTGTCTTTTTAACCTATCTCACATTAAGAGCACACTGAGAACATTACCCTATCTTCAATTTTTTATGCACTCTCATTATAACTATTACACCATTCAATCATCTAATCATTGTTATGTTGACCTCACACATATATTATAATATTAATTTTCCTTTCACAATCCTACATATAATATATAAACATACTTGTAATATCATCACATATATTGAATTGATATTTCTATACTATGCTTAATCCTTTCAACTTCACATTATAATAGGATGTTGCTCATCAATATAGATTTATTTCACTAATTGTTGAACCAATACTTATTTTATTATGCTCTTATCACCATAATCTCTATAAAATATGTAAAACAAATATATATATTAACTAAATAATTTATTTGAATTCAATATTGATTTTAAAATTAAATTTTTAATTAATTATTTTTTTCAAAACATGATATTAACCCAACAATCTATTTATTTATTATTATATTTTTTTTAAATATTGAAAAAAAAATATATATATTATTTTATTGGTTAATAAGTTTGAAATTTTATTGTTGGCATCATCCTTATTAACATTTACAAATTTATTTTTATACAATATTTTAAACTCTATAACTCCACCCCATGATCTGTCTTCCACTTATTTCGTTTATCTTAGATCGAACCTACCAACACTAGTGTCGATTCGACCTCAATAACTCACAATATAATTAATAACTACCATATTAATTATTTTTGTACATTAATTATCTTTCAATATAATAAATATTGAAAGATAATGTGATCAACGCATTAAAAACAAATAATTTAATTTACAACTAATTCAAAGATTTTCATAAATTAAAATAATTAAATATTATAAAAGTGAAATTTAATAAATTAAAATAAGTAAATATTATAAAAGCAATATTTCTCATAAATTAAAATAATTAAATATTATAAAAGTGAAATTCCATAAATTAAAATAATTAAATATTATAAAAGCGATATTTCAAGTAAGAAAAAAAAATAATGGAGGATGGGCCATAGATACTTCATTTTGAAAGGTTTCTAGCTGTGAATTATTTTTATATGCCATGGTGCAAATGAAAAAACTTACCTTGGGAATGTTGTGACATTGCTATATTCCAATGTTGAGATTGAGAGGTGTTCTTTTAATCAAAGGCATGGTGTAACCTATTATTCTTAAATAAAATGATACATATTTTTTAATTTTTTTTTAAACCCTTTTTTTTTAATCAATTAAACAATATGAATGAAACTAAAGTCTTCTATATATGATGATTCCCAATGCTTTAGTAAAAATTAATCTCAGTTACTCTTCCCTTAGGATGGATAGGTGCATGGTATATTAGAACATCTCCACTTGTCAATTATTGGTGTAATAGGAAACTTGTGAAATGATGGGAATAGGATCCATATATTGATATGATAACTCTGGCTCTAAAAATGGATAGCTATAGCGATAAATAGTAAGAGAGAGAAAACAAGAATGCCTAGGGCGTACCAAGATCCATGTCTTGCAGGCCAAAGAATGCAACTAACTCACAAGGCATGAGGCAGTGTTCAGGTATGTAGTGGATTGGGATAATGAAAAGCTGTATTAAGTGGCTTGAATCTATGTCTGGCAACGAAGAGCAGGAAATAAAGAGGGCATTTAACCTCTTACTTGATTAGGTGAAATTGGATAGAGAAACTGGTATCCCAAGATGACATTATGTCAGGTAGGTTAGATTTTAAAGAGGATGGGAGAAGAGTCATTTATTAGCTGCATTGCATTAGGGTGGGCAACATTTACAAGGAGGTTATGTTGTGTGGTGAGCATGTTGCCTGTTTCAACGACTGATGCGTTGTTGGTGCAACTGTCAAATGCGACTCGCTCCAAACTTCAAACCATAATCCATTCCATATTTTGTGCCAAAGAATATACATGCTCACACAAAATGTGAGCAACATTGGGATCTTCGTCCTGAATTTCATCTGTAGCCTTGAGAATGACATAGATGTTGACAACATTCAAGGATTTTATTGCAGAGTGAAGGGATGCAACAATGTTTTTCAACCTACAAATCTTTTATGGCTCATCCTATGTGGTTTCCTGGAAGAAAAGACTATGAAGCAAATGGTGAATGAAGCTCTCCAATAGGTTCCCAATCTTACAGGGAACAAAATATTGATCATCTTAATCAAAACCCTATCTCGAGACATTTGAGGTTAAGATTTTCCAATCATAGTTTCACTCCTAGTAGCATATGTGGTTTGAGTCCCAACAATATAGGTGGTTTGAGGTTTGAGTAGCACGAATAAATGCAATTGCATTTGACCGAGTTTAATCAGAAGCCCCAATTCTGGGTGTGGATTCAGTTGACTGAGTGAAGGCTGTGTTAGTTGGAGAATAAACGTGCTAAGAGCAGAGGCATATCCCATTGCCTATCCATTTTTGAGAAGTTCTAGGAAGGAGAGAACAAGCTAGGTCCAGGTGCCACCTTTCTCCGACTGCGTTTGAATATGGAGAGGACTCTGGTAGTAAGATTTTGGAGAAGAAGCCTAGATTTAATGCATATAGATTGTTGTTTATTTCTCTTGTTTGTTTACTTGTGTTACTGGATCTTGTTTCTTTGAGCTACAATGCCCTTTCACAAGATTCAGTGACTGGACAGAGTCATATCTCATAGTTGCAGTAGAATCCCCTCGCATTGTTGAGGAACAGGACATCGTTGTATTAGTTACGATACTCCTAGGTTTCCCATCGTTCTCCAACAGGTACATAATATCTCCTCTCAAACAATCAGTATGGTTTTTATGCTATCAGTTTGTGAGAGAAGTGGATTGAGTATTTATGAAGGAAGCCCGCAAGAATTCGCTGAATGGACTCCCATCACACAGTGATACATTCCCCAGGAATCCTTTTTATGGTTCCAGGTCTCTCTTCCTTTCCATTGATGGAGGCAATATAGATAAATGTTGGGGTGTAAGAACCTGCTTGGGATATTATGGCGATGATTCCAGGCTTAATGCCTTCCAAGGCAGTGATACAATTATTGTCGATACCTATTATGGTAGTTGTGGTTGTGCTGAGAATGGGTTGGGATTCAAACATGTTACCTTCTATGTTTCAACTTGAAGGCCCAGTGCCAGAGCAAGGCCCACGAGTCCACCACCCACAATGACGATGTCCATTTATAGTGTTATCTCCAGTTGGGTATTGCAGATAGACCCTTCCACACCATTCATTTTTATTTTGAGGTCAAGCAATGTTGTTGTTGAAGCATTTTAAGATTTTTTATGGGAGGCCCTTAAGAACAAAGGGATTCTATCCAGTTTTCTTCATTCTATGGTAGAAAATGACCTGTGTGAGAGCCTAACGGATTTACACCCAAATATGGGTGTGGGTCCCATTTCATGGCAGGGACTGCATTTGGGATATACGTGGCTCAGAATTACAACATCCTCAACATCCAGAAACTCATCAATACAGGCCTCCTCATTGCCAAGCATTATGAGGAAAACTATCGGAAGCCTAAAAAGTCTCACAAGTCGGACTATATAGATAATGATGATCATTTGTTGTAGCTACCCAATATTTCCTAAGGCAAACTACTGTGTACTGTGAAGTTTAGGCTGTATATGTCTCTCAAACAATTTGTTATTTTTAAGTCTCAAGAAACTTGATTGCTATTTTTATCCTTGAAGTTAAGGCTCTTACTCGATGTTTAACAAACTTATGAATTCTCAAATGCAAGATTAAAATACCTTTGGAAATCTATCATGTAGCTATAAGCAACAAAACTATTATCACGATGGAATCATTATTAACTGAGATATGGACAATATTAGGTATGCGGTCATATTTGTATGAAAAAATGGCATGTTTAAAGCTATCAATCTCTCCCTCCCTTAAATGGAAAGGGGTTTCATCAAAAGTCATATATTTTTTTTCTTGGATTTTCTATAAAGTATTCATTAGTGTATGACAAATAACCGTTGTCATGATTATTTGGTACAGTTCATCTTTAAGTTTGATGGTATGTAGATTGGGTTATTTAGACCAAGTCTACTGATGTCTATTACCAATATGTTTTTGTTTACTATCTTAGATGGAAAATTTAAAGAGAAACTTTTAAGGGTTGTATATATGGATCTTTAAAACACTTTGTTGTTATTAACCATCAAGATAATTCATTGCTATCTGGTTCATTGAAGTTTAAGGCTCTTATGTTATGTCTTACCAAGTTAGTTACAAATTCTAATTAGTGAGGTCCAAAATGAGAAAAATGAGAACATTACTTCTAGTTATAAGCTACAAAACTATAATCACAAATTTGCAACAAAAATTTAATGAGAGTTGAGTCAATATTTACTGAGATATAGATGAGCTATTCATTCTTTCCTGATCGACAACACTGTGATGTATAATGAGGTCGGATTTACAGTTTTAATGCAAGAGTTTGTGTCATGGGAAAAGGGATAGTCACTAGTGTTTAAGACTATCAATCTCTCCCTTTGTTAAATGGAAAATGTCTACATTAGAAGTAGCTCAATATTTTTCCTGAAAAAGTTTGTAAAGAATCATTTAGGTTGTGCAAATAACCTCTGGTATGATATATTGGTATGATTTGTAATAGCCCAAATTGGCATAAAGACAAAATCCTATTGTGGGTGTTCAAACGCAGGTTTCAGTTTTGAAACCGGGCTCTGATACCATATGTAAAGCCTCCGTAGAGCCTGGTTATTTTAAGGACTCAAACTAATTAAAAGTTTTCCAAAATTTAGTTTAGAATTTATTTTAATCTTTTTCTTATACTTGGAATAAACCAAGAATGTACAGTAACAACATAATAATGATAACAACAAAATAATATCATCAACAACAACAGAATAATGATAAAAACAACAACAAAACAATGATAAGAACAACAACAAAATAATAATAACAACAACAACAGAATAATTATAACAACAACATCATACATACCTCCACCTATAGGTTGCTTTATCTAGTCCCTTTTATGTCTGATCCTGTTCTTTTTCTTGCCCAGACTGAATATTAACCTCCTAGCCAAGTAGGAACAATCTCTCTGGCTCCCTAGCTCCAGGAATCCTTACGGTTTCCTGGCCCCTAAGCCCAAAATTCCCAGCAACAATAGTTTCCTGTGAGATCTCCCAAAACCATTCCTCCAATTTCCTCCTCCTTGTCTCCCTTTTAGAAATTCAGAAATCATCAAATAGAAATAAGATGCATCTTCCAAGTCCTCCCCTTATTTCTTATCCTCCTCTCTCAAATCCCCCTCATTAATTCCCAACAACCTTATCCCCCCATTAATTCTCAACAACCTTATCCCCCCATTAATTACTTCACCCACCTTTTAATAATAAAAGAATAAAAGAATCATTAATATATTTTAATAATTTATTAAATTTAAATTAAAAACTATGATAAAATTAATCAATTTGGGTTGTTACAAAAAGGGCGACGGTAAATGTTATTTCCCTTGCAAAAAGTGTTGTACTAGATGTCCCAAATGAGTTTTAATAACAACAACTAAAAAAAATTGTAGAAAATATGGGCACATGGATGGGGGATCAAATGAATATTGTCCCATAGTAATTAGCTATATATACATATTCATTATTTATTTTAATATTGATTTTATTTGTAAAATTTTATATTGTTTTATACATGCACTAATTTTGCATGATTGTTTGTAATTATAAAGTTAGATTTTCCCCCAACTTTCTGCAAAAATCACCAAGTAGTAATAGAAATGATGTTGTACAAGATGAGGAACATGAAGAAGATAATGAAGATCAATTTAATGATCCCATGGAAGTATATGACAATAATAACATAGCTCAAGATGATGGGACAAATCAAATGATCCAAGACTTATTCAGTCATCCAGATGAGGATCATGGGGACAATAGTGATGGTATTTATGATGAACCTCTGATGGAACAGGAAAATAAACAAATTTGTAAAAGATCAAGAGAAAATATTCTCTCAGATACATTGTTATTGGTGAACTTAAAGGTTATGAGTCATTTGTATAACACTTGTATAACACAGATCCTAAGGTATGTAATATGTTTCATCACATCTACATAAAAGTTGAATTCCCCCCCCTTTTTTAGTGTTAATTAATGTGTAAAATAAAAATGCAATATTTACAATTACTATTCTTTACATTAACTAGTTATTTTTTATGTTTTAGATTGTTAGGTGAATTTGTGTTACCCTTGTCAAATATTTTACCTCACAAATATCGATATTTACATGCCATTATGAAAGACATTGGAATGGAGTATCAAAGTATATATGCATGTACTGATGATCATATTATATATTATGGACAACATGGGTCGAAAAAAAATTCTCTATATGTGGTATTAGTAGATATCAAACCGATCAAGTAACAAAAATGGTGTCTTGAAAGGTTCTTCGCCATATTCTCATAATTCCATGTTTGCAACAATTTTTTAGGTGCCAAAGCATAGCACAGTTTATGGATTACCATGCATGAAAGAGAATTGAATATGGTGTTCTTTGAATGCTTGCAGATGGTTATGCATTTAGGGAAATTGAGGCAAAATGGCCAAAATTTATAGATGAACCTCGTAATGTTAGGATTTCATTGGAAGCTAAAGGTGTTAATCCATTTGGAGAGCTTCAGTCTGTTTACTCAGTGTGGCCTATTTTTGTTGTCAACAATAAAATTCCTCCTTGGATGTCAATAAAGAGGGAGAACATGATTTTGACAATGATTGTTCCAGGTATTTGTTTACATTAATTTTTTGAATGTAAAATTTTCATTTGTCTCATTTTTTGCATAAAATATTTTATTTATTTATTTATGTATATATACATATCATGGTAGTAAATTTGTGTAATTTCAAACAATTAGGTAAGTACCAAGTTAAAGATATGAATGTGTATATCGAGCCTCTTATCGATGAGCTACTAAAGTTATGGGAGGGAATCACTATGTATGACAACTGTGGTAGAAGATATTTCAATGTCATGGAATACTTTTATGTACAATTCATGATGCCCCGGGACTAACACATATTTATGGTATGTAACGTTCCATATTGCATGCTTCAATAGTATATAATTAATTGAATATTTCATGCTTGTTGTTTAAATAATCCCTTCATATATTAATTCACATTAATCCATATGTTGCAGGTCTTCAAACAAAGGGTAAATTTGCATGTCTAGTTTGTGGTCCTACTGAAAACATGTCTAGGGTAAATTTGCATGTCTAGGTGTTTTATGAGTATAGACACTTCCTCTCTAAGAGCCATAAGTATCGTACTACTGAAAAAAATATTTTCAATGGGAAACAAGAGACTGGAATAAAACCACAAAGAATGACACCTCACCTATGGAAGTTGTCATATGACAGAATTAATCCTCGAGGTATGCATTTTGTTTATGTATCATAAATGTAATCATGTTTTGAAATTTTATTTTAATTATTCAATTTATTTTACCGCATTTGATAAATAGTGTTCTGATTTTTTTTATGTTTCATCAATGTCGTCATCGTGAAGGTAGTAATAATGGGATTCCACAAAGAAATGAAATGTTATCCCACTCAATTCATGAAGTTTCCTTAATATGTGGAGCTAAAAATTTCTCATTTGTTTGATACAATGCATATCGGGAAGAATGTGATAGAAACATTATGGCGAATCATAGATGGCAGGAGGGATAAATAAAAAATTATCAAAATTTGTGATGACATTCAAGAAGCCAATCATGCAATGCAAAGTGTGATCTGATAAAATAGCGATGGAGACCAAAATAACCTTCCATGGTTATTAATAGAGCAACAAAGCAATGATGTAAAATAGTTCATTCAAAGAATTAAATTTCCCATAGGTTTTTGTTCAAACATAAAGAATATCAATGAAGAAAGGTGAATTTAGTGGGGTAAAATAACGTGATTGACATACCTTCATTAAGGTAATTAATCATTTTAGTATTCATATTTATATATTGGCCATATACATTTTTTGATATTTTTTTTTCTAGTTTTGAAACAAGTAATGATTCATTTTTATTGTTACTGTATGTTCTACCTCTATCTCTCCCAAATGAATTTGACAACAATGTCAAACAAGTTATATATGATCTTGGAAAATACATGAGGCAAGTAGCTGCAATTTATATGCAAACAATTTTTTCAATTTCTTGTTGTACTTAATGGCATGTGTTTTACTTGTAATGTAATATGTATTATGTTTTGTTGAAACATGTTATTTTCTTGCATCATGATCTGTAGATGGTTGTCATTGAAATAAATTCATGAAGTTGATATAAAGTATTGGAAGAGACAAATTCCTTGGCTAATGTGTTAAATGAAAAAATATCTACCTCCAACATTTTTCAATGCACAAGAACACTACCTCATACACCAAGTTGAGGAGATTGAAATGTGTGTACCTGTACACACAAGGTCAATGTGGATGGTGGAGAGGCACTTGAAATCATTGAAGGAAATCATTGAAGGATTTGGTTAAATAAAGAGCACGTCCTGAGGGTTCTATGGTGGAGGGATATATGGTATCTGAATCCATGGTGTATATTAGCTAGTATATTCCTAAATTAGTTGTGCCAACTATGCATGCAATGGATTTCATTTGGGATGTGAACTCCATAAAATTTGAAGGGGAGTAGTTGTTGGGGAAAGGTACAATGAAGAAAGTGAGAGGTAATTAAATTGTGGATATTTATAATAAATATAAATTTTCATTTTTTGTGTGTATATGATCATACTATACATTTAATATTTATTCTTTCATCATTTTGTAATATTTACCATGGTTATAACTAATATTCAATATTGGTAAATTGTGATTTTTTGATTGGCCAATTACTCAAGATTGGGATGCACTACATTTATACATTGCAAACAATCTTGACTGGATGAAGGTATGTATTGATAGATGTAACCAACATCATGGTAGTAGGTTATCATGGAAAGAAATGTCTGAATTGGTTAGAGAAGCTCGTCGTAATGGAGATGTCAATGTTACGTAGAGGGATATAGATTTAGCATTTGGTTTGAAAGATGGAAGGGAAAGAAAATTCACCCATTTTATTCAGTTATTTTATATTATATTAATGTGACTACATGTGTGTTTTTTTCATATTATACTTTCAAAGTTATATAAATTGGTTTATTATTAACTGGCAATGCATCTTTTACATGTATGGCATATTTCAGTTGAAACACCATAAGGCTATGTGGTGCAATGACTGTAAATTTTGCATCAAATAGTTGGATGAAACTAGGAAAACTTCTGATAGTGGGATAACTACAGTATTCTGGGTCACTAATGTTTCTTCTAGGAGTGACAACGTCCTAGAGAATATGAAAATAGATACTATGGGTTTTTGAATGATATAATTGAGTGTGAATTTAATTCCTTCAAATTAGTTATGTTCGCTGTCAAATGGTATAGGTTACGAATGCATGAACATGATGAGGAAAGAACTGTTAGTCAAAATGCCAATGGATTTCCAATGATTAAAACAATGATTTTTGAAAAATCAAATGATCACTATGTTTTTGCAAGCCAATGTGAACAAGTATTTTACTCAAAGGTTCTAAGTAAGAGGGATTGGTCATTTGTTGTTAGATATGAACCAAGAGGAAGGCTAGTAAAATATAATGTAGATGAAGAAGATGATGTAGATATAGAGAATGAAGAATATGGGTCGACAAATGAATAAGACCAAGAAGATGAACTATGCATAGGAGAGAATGCACCAGTTCTTGATGATGATATCGATGAAGATATGCTTGAAGATGACATTGATGGTGATGATGATATCATCAATACTTTCAACATTGTTTCTGAACCAGATGTTGATACAAATGTCAAGTTGGATGATCAAGAAGAAGATATAGAAGAAGGATGATGCAAATGTTGATTTGGATGAGGTACATAACTAGATATTTTAATTTGTATGAATAATTCTATTTAAATAATTTTCTTGTGTGGGTTAATTACATGTTTTTAAGTTTTATGTCATTTTTTGATATCTTATGTTATATGTTGTTAATTGTTGTTTTAATCGATATTAATAATCAAATACTTATGGGAGGGTTATTTGAGAAAAGTTCCAATTGTTTTAAAATTGATCAACAAATATTTACAAACAAAATTAACCTATAAACCAAACTAAACTAATTTGACCTATAAAATAACCTAAATTAATGACAATAATACTCAGATTGGTGATACAAACATGAAAAATGATCAAAAGAGGCACGATGGAATAGAAATAAATATGGAAACAAAATGAGAGTTGGTGACTAGCTTCAGCCAGTTATTGTACATGGTGACCACTTCAGCCAGTAAAGTTTTAGGTTGGGATCATCAAACTTCGACTAGAGTAAAATACCTAGATACTCGAAGCCCGATAAGCATTTTTTTCTTTGGAAAATTGTGGGTCATCGGATCTAAAGCTACTAGAGCCAGATCGTGGCTAATAAGTGGAATATGTTTAATAGTTTATATGATAGGATAAAACAAAGATAAGAAATAACTGATGAATCTTGTGCAATTTATCAAGTACTTGTTTAACGAGTATTTTTTTTTTTTAATGTCATTAAAGTATTAGGAATATAAGTGGAATATGGTCAATATCTTAGATGAGAGAAAACAAAAAAGACAAGATCGAATGAATTATGAAGCTTGTGTAATTTATCAAGTAGTTGTTTATAGAGTATTAATGTGTTTTGAATCCCATTAAAGTATTAGGAATATACCACCACAAGGTTAGGTCATGCAATTGTGTCAAAGAAGACATGGTCGTCTGGGAACTCAAAAGGAAAAGGTGACCAAAGACAAGACCAATTAGATATAGGCACATGACTAGTCTTGATTACTAGAATAAGTGTTGATTCTCGTCACCCCAAAAAGTGACCAATTAATGGGGTCAACGTTGAACTTTTCTCAAACTTTTCTTGTAGCCATCAAAATTTGACATGGTTGCACTAGATGCATGCCTTGACGATATGGGAGGGTTTCAAGACTCAAACATTACTCATATTATACTCACATAAGCGAATGGTCTGTAACTCAGTGGAAAATAAGTGGGATATGGTCAATATATTAGATGAGAGAAAAAAAAAGACAATATCAAATAAATGATGAAGCTTGTGCAATTTATCAAGTATTTGTTCATCTAGTATTAATGTGTTTTGAATCCCATTGAAGTATTATGAATATACCAGCAGGAGGTTAGGTCAAGAAAAGGGGTCAAAGAAGAAATGGTCAAGTGAGAACTCAAAAGGAAAAGATGAGCAAAGAGAAGACTAATTAGATATAGGCACATGACCAATCTTTATTACTAGAACAAGTGTTGATTCACGTTGACCCCATAAAGTGACCAGCTAATGGGGTCAACGTTGAAAATTTCTCAAAATTTTCCTGTAGTCATTGAAATTTGTCATGGTTGCACTAGATGCATACCTTGATGGTATGTAAGGGTTTCAAGACTCAAATATTACTCATATTATAACCACATAAGAGAATGGTATGTACTTGGTTGCCAATAAGTGGAATATGATCAATAACTTAGATGAGAGCGAAAAAACAAAGACAAGATCAAATAATTGATGAAGCTTTTACAATTTATCAAGTAGTTGTTTATCGATTATTAATGTGTTTTGAATCCCATTAAAGTATTAGGAATATACCACCAGGAAGTTAGGTCATGAAAATGGGTCAAAGAATGCATGGCCATGTGAGAACTCAAAAGGAAAAGGTGACCAAATACAAGACCAATTAGATATAGGTACATGACTATTCTCGATTACTAGAATATGTGTTAATTCTTGTTGACCCTACAAAGTGACCAATTAATGGGGTCAATGTTGAATTTTTCTCAAACTTTTCTTGTAGTCATTAAAATTTGACATGGTTGCACTAGATGCATGCCTTGACGGTATGGGAGGGTTTCACGACTAAATGATTACTCATATTATACTCACATAAGTGAATGGTGTGTAACTAAGTGGGAAATAAGTGGAATATGGTAAATAGATTAGATGAGAGAAAAAAACAAAGAAAATATCAAATAACTAATGAAGCTTGTTCAATTTATCAAGTATTTTTTTATTGAGTATTGATGTTCTTTGAATCCCATTAAATTATTATGAATATACCACCAGGAGGTTAGGTCATGAAAATGGGTCAAAGAATACATGGTCATGTGAGAATTCAAAAGGAAAAAGTGACCAAAGAGAATACCAATTAGATATAAACACATGACTAGTCTTGAATATTAGAATAACTGTTGATTCTTGTCGACCCTACAAAGTGACTAGTTAATGGGGCCAATGTTGAAATTTTCTCAAACTTTTCCTGTAGTCATTGAAATTTGACATGGTTGCACTAGATTCATGCCTTGATGGTATGGAAGGGTTTCAAGACTCAAATATTACTCATATTATACCCATATAAGAGAATGGTCTGTAACTCGATGGATAATAAGTGGAATATGGTCAATAGATTAGATGAGAGAAAAAAACAAAGACAAGATCAAATAACTGATGAAGCTTGTGCAATTTATCAAGTAGATGTTTATCGAGTATTATTTTTTTTTGAATCCCATTAAAGTATTCAGAATATACCACTAGGAGGTTAGGTCATGAAAAGGGGTCAAAGAAGACATGGTCATGTGAGAACTCAAAAGGAAAAGGTGACCAAAGAGAAGACCAACTAGATATAGGCACATGACCAGTCTTGATTACTAGAATATATGTTGATTCTCGTTGACCCTGCAAAGTGACTAGTTAATGGGGCCAATGTTTAATGTTTCTCAAACATTTCATGTAGTCATTGAAATTTGATATGGTTACACTATATGAAAGCCCTGATTGTAAGGGAGGGTTTGAAGACTCAAATATTACTCATATTATACCCACCTAAGCAAATGGTCTGTAACTCGATGGCTAATAAGTTGAATATGGTCAATAGCTTAGATTAGAGGAAACTACAAATACAAGATCAAATAAAAGATGAATCTTATGCAATTTATCAAGTAGTTGTTTATCGAGTATTAATGTGTTTTAAATCCCATTAAAGTATTAGGCATATGCCACCAGGAGGTTAGGTCAAGAAAAGGGGTCAAAGAAGACATGGCCCTGTGAGAACTCAAAAGGAAAAGGTGACCAAAGAGAATACCAATTATATGTAGATACATGACCAGTCTTGATTATTAGAATAAGTGTTTATTCTCATTGACCCCACAATGTGACCAGCTAATGGGGCCAACATTGAAAGTTTCTCAAAAAAATTCTCTAGTCATTGAAATTTGACATGGTTTCACTAGATGCATGCTTTGATAGTATGGGAGGGTTTTAAGACTCAAATATTACTCATATTATACCCACATAATTGAATGGTATGTAAATCGGTGGCCAATAAGTGGAATATGGTCAATAGGTTAGATGAGAGAAAAAAAAAAAGACAATATCAAATAACTGATGAAGCTTGTGCAATTTATCAAGTATTTGTTTATAGAGTATTAGTGTGTTTTGAATCCCATTAAAGTATTAAAAATATACCACTAGGAGGTTAGGTCATGAAAAGGGGTCAAAGAAGACACGACTGTGTGAGAACTCAAAAGGAAAAGGTGACCAAAGATAAGACCAATTAGATATAGGCACATGACTAGTCTTGATTATTAGAATAAGTGTTAATTCTCATCGACCCCAAAAGTGACCAGTTAATGGGGCCAATGTTGAAATTTTCTCAAACGTTTCTTGTAGTCATTGAAATTTGACATAGTTTCACTAGATGCATGCCTTGACAGTATGGGAGGGTTTCAAGACTCAACAATTACTCATATTATACCCACATAAGTGAATGGTTTGTAGCTTGGTGGACAATAAGTGGAATATGGTCAATATCTCAGATGAGAGCAAAAAAAAATACAAGATCAAATAACTAATGAAGCTTGTGCAATTTATCAAGAAGTTGTTTATTGATTATTAATGTCTTTTGAATCCCATTGAAGTATTAGGAATATACCACTAGAAGGTTGTTAGTTCATTAAAATGGGGCAACGAATACATGACCGTATGAGAAATCGAAATGGAAAGTTGACCAAAGAGAAGACCAATTAGATATAGGCACATGACCAGTCTTGATTACTAGAATAAGTGTTGATTCTTATTGACCCCACAAAGTGACGAGTTAATGGGGCCAACATTGAAATTCTCTCAAACTTTTCCTGTAGTCATTGAAATTTGACATGGTTTCACTAGATGCATGCCTTAATGGTATGAGAGGGTTTCAATACTTAAATATTACTCATATTACACTGACATAAGCGAATGGTCTATAACTTGGTGGCCAATAAGTGGAATATGGTCAATAGCTTAGATGAGAGAAGAAAACAAAGACAAGATCAAATAACTCATGAAGCTTTTGCAATTTATCAAGTAGTTGTTTATCAAGTATCAATTTGTTTTGAATCCCATTAGAGTATTAGGATTATACCACCAAAAGGCTGTTAGGTCATGAAAAGGGGTCAAAGAAGACATGGTCATGTGAGAACTAAAAAGGAAAAGGTGACCAAACAGAAGACCAATTAGGTATAGGAACATGACCAATCATGATTACTAGAATAAGTGTTGATTCTCGTCGACCCCTCAAAGTGACCAATTAATGGGGCCAACGTTGAAATTTTCTCAAAATTTTATTGTAGTCATTGAAATTTGACATGGTTGCACTAGATGCATGCCTTGATGGTATGGGAGGGTTTCAAGACTCAAAGATTACTCATATTATACCCACATAAGAAAATGGCATGTAACTCGGTGGCCAATAAGTGGAATATGGTCAATAGCTTAGATCAAAGGAAAAAGAAAAGTCAAGATCAAATAACTGATGAAGCTTGTGAAATTTATCAAGTAGTTATTTATTAAGTATTGATTTATTTTGAATCCCATTAAAGTATTAGGAATATACCACCAGGAGGTTAGGTCATGAAAAGGAGTTAAAGAAGACATGCTCTTTTGTTATTCCAGGTGAACTTTCCCTTGCTTGGTTGAATATATATCAGATCTAAAAAGGAAATGAGGTCTTCCATCTATTCTCTAAAAGGGTCTCTAACTACGAATCCTCACTTTTTCTCATTTTGATGAAGGGTGGTATTAAATTCTCTTGCAATGATACAATTTTGGCTAAAACCTAACTCCAGTAGCTCCATTAGAGAGTCCCAACATTCTAACTTTGCATGATTGTTATTTGGAATATATGTAACGAATCTCCTCGTTACGACAACAGCTCTGATAACAGGTGCAATTTTTTTTTTTTTTTTCGTGTGTGCGCTCGTGTAAAAAGAACAGACACACTAGACTCTATGACGCCACCCGACGACTGTCAAGACGCATCCACGATGATCATAATAAGAAGGCATAAGGCACATAACAAGTAGCTGCAAGCATGAACGACCATAGACATAAGGCGCACCATAAGTAACTACAACATTTATCAACATACTGGGTTAGGCACATTACGAACACAGAGGGAAGAATCCATAGTAGTAGATTTTACTATTTTTGCACAGGAAAGCAGGGCATTTAATCTTAGTTCTCTGCTCCAGAGAGAGAGAAGGTCAGATAGGCTCTTGGCTGACTGCTCAGGCAGAAACTAGTAATCTCCGTCAGGTGTGTTGCAAGAGTGGAAACCCTGCCTTTAAAGGGCCCGAGACTCTTGATACGGCACATGATTCTTTACACAAAAATAATCACATGCACAGACTTATATTCCAAGGCTGTAGGGAGGTGTCTACATCCCACCCGATGCTAGCAGACCAAGCAATTAAATGATCACGACCAAGTACAACAATTAATAAAAGAACAACCCAGTCCCCTACGGAGTGCGCAAGTCAGAAGGACTCCGACAACGACAAGAGTGGTTAAGACAAGGTATTTCCTATGACACAATTGACATTAATTACTGATCCAAAACTCTATCTAATTCCATTAATCGATGAGATTCCCGACCCAACCTTAGAATAAGGTAAATTGAAGTAATTGCACTTCCCCAGTTACCCAATCATAGTAATATAAAGTACCAGGTTCAAGGACCTTACATCGAATGTGTTATTAACAACAATAAATTTCCATAGCATTACCAATGCGTAACAATGTCATTATCTTATATTCCCATAACTTTGTATTTAAAATAACAATAAAATGCGTATCTTGTTGACAACACCAACGTGATATTTTATTTTATAATGCCATAAATGTTACCCTTACATATTGCAAGACAATATAATAAAACGGAAGAGCAGTCACACATTACTTATACCATTTATGTTTTATTTAAAATAAAACTCCCACATTAGTACCATAAGACAACAATAACCTTAAATCATGTGGCCATACAATGCAAATAAGATAATATTTAAAATTGGACCTTACATCGAAGGTGTCATTAACAACACTAAATTTCCATAGCATTACAATACATAACAATGTCATTATCTTGATAATAAAAAGACTGGCTACCTCCTAAAATTTCTAAAAGCCACTCCTTGAACTTATATGAGGAAATAAAAATCCTTAATAGTAATAGCCTATCAATACAATTGCTTTATAAGGCCTTATCATTCCCTAAAACATACTCAACAATGCATGGGTTATTGTAATCAATTGCAAAACAGACCTCCTAAGATACCTCCCCATTTCTAACACTAACAAATCATGTGCTTTATTGCCTTAACGTTACCTATGGAATTAACATTACTGTTCATCATAAAAATTACGTACAGCGTGTCAATAAAATACCTTCCTTAAAAACCAAATCGACTTTGCATTTATATTGCCATTACTTGCTAACCTAATATTATTTCAAATTACAAGAAACATTTACGCATCCCTATAAATTAACTTTCTGTTACATACTCCCCTTTACGTTACCACTAACATTCACCTTACCAGGAGCATTGTTGCACATTAATCAACCCTAAAATGAAATAATATTACTCAATCGTAGGTCACAGGCTCTTGGTAATAAAGTCAACACGCTATCCATCACACTTAAAGCTGTCAGGGTGGTTCAATTTTCGACTACTGACGGAGTGGATGAAGGATGACTCATCCTCAAGTGCGCTGGGATAAGGTGGATTTTCTGGTTAAGGTTTCACTTCCAAGAACTGGTAATTAAAACAAACAACAATTCTGACAAAAATTGAGGGTCGCTGCCAGCATCCGGTCGCAGCGTTGTTAGACCCAAGGAGCACGCTGCCCAGGAGTGGGTTAATCAACGGTAATGCCATCACTGATGACTGCCAGCAGTGTGAATGGCTAGGCCATTTTAATTAAAACGTTGTGCAACCGCCATAGTCAGAAGGGTGAGTCGCTGTCCTAAACAGCCGAGGTCACAGGTATAGTTATGTTGCTAGGGGCAAATTTCGTGAGCAAGGTAAGACCCCATTAACGAAATCATTCAAGCCCATGTGTTACTATAGTTTCAAATGGTTCCGTCAAAGTTTAAAACTCGTGTCAAACCTATAAGGGGCGTAGCTTATACCCTATGTGTTCCAGCAATTATGTATTGTGCGTTCAAGCATAGATTATACACTAAATCATATTGGTAAATTCAAACAATTGTTTAAGTCAGCAAAATCAAGCAAGTAACCACAAATTCGCCCCAAGAGGTGAACTCTGGTCAACTACAGAACTGCACGGGACAACCATGCGGAGATGTAAAAACCCAAAATAACAGATGTTTGGAGTGATGGAACCAGGTGGGTATCCGCCCCCAATTCACAAAGAAACCTCAACATAATACAGAGATACAAAAACAGTCGCAGAGATCAATTCATCCAATTAATAAATAAGATCAATTCGCAGGGTTAAAGGCAAAACGCAAACGCAAAGATTAATTCGTCCAATTAATAAATAAGATCAATTCATAGGGTTAAAGGCAAAATGCAAACGCAGAGATATTCTAACCTTAAAACGCAGAGTTAACAACAAATGCAGAGAAGTTTCTTTTTATAAAACGCTGAGACAACAATCAAACGCACAAGTTTTAACCATCTATCGCTGGGGTAAATGCCCAATGCAGAGAAATTTTTAACATTCGAATGCT
>SNQJ01S0059679.1:55199-66135 GCA_010110895.2 Picea sitchensis | reverse complement strand
TGTAAAAATAAGAACTACAGTTGCTAGGCAACTGTGTCCTTCACTCCAAGATGACTTTGCAGAGAATGGAACTTCTGCTCAGTGAAGGTCTTGGTGAGGATGTCTGTCATCTATTCTGCTGAAGGAAAGAACTGTAATTCGATGATCCCCTCATGTACTAAGTCCTGGATGTAGTGCATGTGGATCTCAATGTGCTTCATCCGCTGCCTCTGAACTGGATCTTTGCATAACTTCAGAGTGCTCTGGTTGGCACACCAGATGACGATGGACCGATGAAACTGAATTCCCAACTCAGTGAGAAAATGATGTAGCCACATAGCTTGAATGGTTATGTTAACTACCCCTTTGTACTATGCCTCAGCTGAATATAGAGCAATGACAACTTGCTTCTTGCTCGACCAACAGATAGGCCCAGAACCAAGACTAAGTGAGTAACCAAATGTGGACTTGCGATCAATATTATCACCAACCCAGTCAGAATCAGTAAACTTGATGAGATCTAATGTAGAGTCTGTTGCATAATGAATCCCAAAGGTGATGGTGCCCCACACGTATCGAAGGATATGCTTTGCAACTTTCCAATGTAGCTCATGCGGCTCCTGCATGAACCTGAAAAATGCGCCAAATGCATATGAGAGGTCTGGTCTGGAGTGTGTGAGATACAAAAAGCTCCCCACTAGCTATTTGTACAGTGTGCTATCAACCAGTGGAGTCTCCTTGCCATCCTCAAGTTTGACTCTTGATAGGAAAGGAGTCGGAGCAGACTTGCAATCTGTCATGTGAAATCTCTCAAGGTGATCTCGTGCATACTGTTAGGTGACTTATATGTACTAAAAAAGACACTAAAATACCCTCAATTTAAATTGTCAACCCGGGGTAAGTAAATTTAGAGTTGTAGAAAAATATATGCCAAAGGTAGAAGGCTGGTAGGAGTATGGTCTAACTAATGAAGGTAGCTATCTAAGGTTGATCTATTTAAGAAAAAATATCGAATAAGCAAACCCTACTAAGCAATTGGAAACTAGGTAACCTAAGTATCTTTTGGCCAAGGATCGATGGATAGTTCCTAAGAAATCAAGTAAAAACCCTATGTAAATCAAACTAGTTCAACAATAAGCAATAAGCAATTATCTAAGCCTATCAATAAGCAAATGATGAAAGCAAACTATTTTAACTTGCCAACCTACATTCAATGAGAAACTACCCTATGAAAGCAATTAAATAAGCAAGTAAGTAAAAGCACCTATCTAACCTATTAAAGCAAATAGATAAGTAAGCAAAGACACCTAACTAATCTATTAAAGCAAAAGACAAGTAAGCAAAGACAACTATCTATCCTACTAAAGCAAATGGACAAGTAAGCAAAGACTTCTCATTGGACAACTATCTAGCCTAAGAGGCAAGTGGACTAAATGCCTAATGAAAAACTATTTCTAATGCATGAAAGAAAATATAAAATCTCAATGCAATGCGTGAAATGAAATCTATTCTATTGAAAGCGAGGAGAACTAACAACTAAATGCTTTACCTTAATCTACGAAAACAAGAAATTATCTCTTCTAATCTACAAAAGCAAGAAACTAGCTTTAATCTTATGACACTCAAATATAATGTTGGTGGTTGTGTGAATGCCTTCGGTGGTGACATATGATATCTCAATGACACTTGCCAGCAAAGGACAATTCCAACAGTATAAACTCGACACTAATCTCAATGGCAAAATGAAAGGTATGGATTAAACAATCCAATGAAAACTTAGTCATAACAGAAATAATGTTAAATACCCTGCATATTCATGTGCAAACCATTAACAACATAATGAGATCATCATTATTTAACTAAGAAATTTAATTGCACTTTAATCTATGAAAATAAATTTCTTAAAGGGAAACTATGCTATGTCTACTTTAATTATTCAAACTATAATAAGGAAATGAATTAAAAACATAAATTTAAACTATGATATTAAAAAGTAAATTGACAATTACATCAACCAACAACTAAGCAAATGAAATTTGTCTAAAACTGAAGTAAGCAACAACTATAACTAAAAATTGAAATGAAATCTATCCATCCATCAAAATCCCTGTCAAAGAAAACCTAGATAAGATTCTATTTTATTATAATTAAAAAATCCGTTTTAAGCTTATTTATAAAATTATGAAAGAAAACATAATCTAACTTCTAACTTGCACATGGGGTTAGTCTAGGAATCTGCAGATCCATTCCTAATCTACAAAACTAATTCATGCTAACATAATCCATCACACTAACCTGCAAAAGAGCAATAAAACAATTAAATTACAACAAGCTAATTAACATAATAAAACATGCATGTACAGAAAATAAAAGAACAATTTAAATGATGAAATACATAAACAACACACAGAGAGTTACCAGACTGTTGGTGGGCTCCCCAACAAGTCGTGGTCACTCTCTAAAAGCACACCATGAGCTTAACAAGGCTAATCCACCGCTAAAGCTTGAAAACGTAGTTTTGGCACAATTTCGACAATGTAAAATATCAAAATGGAGAAAAAATGAATTTGTCTCTAATACCCTGACTCTTCTACTTGGTTAACAATCTACTGAGCATCCTATCAGTATTTATAAGCTTACAACCCAAGTGGTCGACCTCAGGAGGGTTGAACCACTTCTAATTTCTTCAAATTACAATAAATGATGCCCTAACTAACAAAACAGAGCAAGCCAATAATCGCCTTCTTTGGACAACTGAATTCGAGTTTTCAGGAGCTTAGTAGCTGGAGGGGGCAAGGATAAACAAAACCCATGTGCCATATTTGTCCATTACTGGATGACAATGCCATAACCGCCAACTCGCCTTGCGTTTTTGTGCAATACTGGGTGCTAGAATGAGTGCCAGATGGAGTGCCAGAACAAGTGCCAGAACGAGTGTCAGATCAAGTGC
Organism: Picea sitchensis; assembly: GCA_010110895.2. NCBI lineage: Eukaryota > Viridiplantae > Streptophyta > Pinopsida > Pinales > Pinaceae > Picea > Picea sitchensis. Next base: position 63,206 of record SNQJ01S0059679.1, on the reverse strand, counting down.
CGGAACCAGAAAATGGTGCGTTTTTGCCTTGTAACAACAGAAAAACATGAATTAACTCTTGGAAGCATAAAAACATGATAAATTATACTTGATTCAATCATTAAACATGAGTTACACATACCTTATGGCGATCATACCTATTTACCATAAAATTCTTCAAAAAGCACCTTTAAAATATGAAAACACACATATGTACATATGGAAAAAGTGTATAATAACGTCATGAAAATGATCATATCTCGGGCCCAACACATACTTGGCTTGAGACAGTTTGATTCTTGATGCATCCTGACTGATCTTGAGTCCAAGGAAGAAGTGTAGCAGAACCATGTCTGTCATCAAAAACCTATCATGTAGAATCCTCTTGACTACAGAAATTGCTGAAGTTGAGCACCTGGTGATCAAAAAATCATCGACATATAGAACTATAAGTATAAGTGAATCAACCGTCCTGAGAATGTAGACATTCAGGTCTGATTTACAACGTACAAAGTTCTATGACAACAGGTAGGAATCCATCTTGGCATACCATGCCCTTGGAGATTGCTTGAGGCCATAAAGTGACTTCTTCAGTCAACATACCAAAGATGAGTCCTGCATAAATCCTTGTGACTGCTCCATATAGATCTCCTTAGAGAGATCACCATGAAGAAATGAATTCTTCACGTCCATCTGATGAACTTCCCATCCCTTGGCTACCACAATGGAAAGTGTCAATCATATGGAATCCATCTTCGCTACTGGAGCGAAGGTCTCACCATAGTCAATACCATGCACCTGTTGAAAGACTTTGGCGACAAGCCTGGATTTGTATATGCTAATCTGTCCATCTGCTACGCTCTTGGTCCTGTAGACCCATACACATCTGTAAAGTTTCCTCCCAGAAGGAAGGGGAACCAGATCCCAAGTCTAGTTCTCAAGGAGGGAGTTGTACTCGTCCTGCATGGCAGATTCCCAAAAGGGATTTCCAGCAGTCTTGCCATAAGACTATGGATATGAAGACTGAACCAAGAAAATATTCCTGGAGGTAAATGGTTTAGTGGGAATGAGTGCAACATGAGGCTCCTCAAAATTAGATCGAGTCCTCCTAGTATCGGCTGAATCACCAATGAGATCCCCTGCATCCTGAAGAGTAGTCTGTGCCCACTTGGGCCTCTGCTTTGGATCTGCAACTTTATCTGGATTCTTTGACTCTGCATCTGACTGTATGCACTCTGAATCAGAATCATCTGAGTCCTATGAATTAGAACTCTCATCTGAAGAGGAGTCGACATGTGCATGCTCATCATCTCAGACAGGTGGAAGAGTGAAGGTGTCTGCATGCGGCTGCTGAGGTACATGNATGCGATACACTTTCCTCGAATTGGACACTACACTCAATGATGAGTCGGTACGAGGAAAGATCAATAAGTCGATATCCCTTCACATTGTCAGGGTATCCAAGAAAAATGCACTCAGTGCTCTGTGGATCAAGTGCCTTCCTATTTTTAGAGGGAATCCTGGCTCATGCATGTGAACCGAAAATGTGAAAGTGGGTCACTTTCGGTTTGAGGTCGCTCCAAGCCTCGTAGGGGGTCTTATCCTTGAAATATCTATGGGGAGATATATTTTGGATGTATGTTGCATAGTTAAGTGCTTCGGCCCATAGTCTCTGAGGTAGTGACTTTGCATGCAGCATGCAAGATCCCATCTCCTTTAGAGATATGTTTTTCTACCTAACAACTCTGTTTTGCTACGGAGTATAGGGAACTGTGTGTTGCAACTGAATCACTACCTCATGGAAAATATTATGGATCTCATGATTTACATACTCTCCCCCATTATCAGTTCAGAAGAATTTTAGCTTATTTCCAGACTGTGTCTCAACCAGGGCTTTGAAATATTTGAGGTGTTGAAAGACCTCATATTTTTGCATGAGAAAGTAGATCCATGTAAAATGTGAGAAATCTTCAACAAAAATAAGAACAAACTTCGCTTTGCTGATCGATGGATGCAGAAAAGGACCAATGAGGTCACTATGGATCAGATCTAAAGGTGTAGAAGCTCTGTGAGACTTTCCCTTGTTGAATTTCTCTTGAGGTTGTTTCCCGAGAACACATCCGTCACACACTCCCTTGGAGAAATGGATGTCTTGTAGACCATCAACCAATCTTTGATTGCTAATATGTTGCATGTATCTGCAATTCAAAATTCCAAACATTTCATGCCATATCCTACTACTTTCATTAGCACGAGTAAACAGTAAAGCATAATCAAGTTCAATGAATTCAGAAAAAGTATACAATCTAGACTGATGATTTACCTCACCGATAACAACCCTGGAGTTGGTTTGCATGTCGTAGATGTCCATAGAATTTGGTGTGAATATGGATTTCTTTTCGATGTCAAAATTCGTCATCTGATACACGGAGAGAAGGTTGACAAAAAGTTTGGGAACATGCAACACATTCTCAAAGCTTCCATTGGTGAGTTGAATCCTTCCTTTACTGGTGACTTCGACAGAAGAGTTGTCCCCCATTAGAATAGGAGGACCTTTGCATGCATCCAATGAAGAATATACTGTTTTTGATGCATCCATATGATTTGATTCTCTTGAATCAACGATCCAAGCATTGGGAGAGGAGTTGATGGCAATCAAGGCATGGCTAGAATTTCCTTTCTTGGAATTCAGATCTTCTGGCTTCTTCTTCTTGGCACCCTTGGGGATGTGATATCCAAGGTTGTTTTGATGAAGTATTTGACACATCATATATATATTTTTTTTCATGCATGCAGATTCCGAATGGAATCCTTTGTGACAGTACGTGCATTTCTCCCCTTTTCTTCCCTTTTCCCCTTTGGATCCGGAGGCATCGGTGAAGGGTTTTGTGTATCCTTCCTTCTTCGAATGTGCATGAGATTTCGTTTATATTTATATTTATATTTATAATATTTGTGGCTTCCATCATGCACAGTGAGTGCATGAGCCCTTGGGCCTTTGATTGTGCCCATGTTGATGAGATTGGTTTGCTCTTGTGTTAGGGATTCAATAAAGTCCTCAAGAGAAGGCATCTTCCAGGTGGCTCCGGAGGTGAATCTGACAGTATGGAATGTGGATATGAATACATATAATTCATGACCAATCTTGGAGAGAATGGTGAGAACCATTTGTTTCTCCTCCTTCGATTTATTAACCCCTCAAGGTTTGAGTTGCGACAGTAAATCCTTGAATTTTGTAAAGAAATCTTGGATATTATCGAAGATTTTTGGATACAATGTGAGCAGCTCCACCTCCAGCATGTGTCACCTCATCTCATCCTATTTTCCAAAGATCGCTTCCAAGGTGGTCCATGCTTCATTGGGAGTCTTACAGGAAGATATGTGAAAAAGGAGATAGGGAGAAATAAGACTGCAAATTGTTCCGAGTGCCTCATCCATGCGATTTAAGTACTTGGATTTTTCTATGGGTGATGTTGGTTTTGTATCTGTATTCAAGGTTAACCTGTACAAACATCTGGTTCATAGATGTATGGATATTTTCTCCTTCCATGAAAAATAGTTGTAAGGTGTAAGAATGAATTCTTTTTGGAAATCCATCTTTTCGGTGTCTTCAATATTTTGTACCTGCACGAAATTTTGGTGTAGCCTTTTCTTAGCACTCTGTCGGATCTGATACCATGTAAATGTTTTGAACCTGAACATAATAGATCTAGCTAAACAATAATACACACATTTGCAGAGATAATTTGAGAAAGAAGAAGAAGGAGAGAAATAATGAAAACATTCTCATTAACTGTTGTGAATAATGAATAATTTACACATGATATACTCTGTATAAATCAATGAGTGTGCACTGGAGGAGAACCAATGCACCATAGTGGTGATCTAGAGTGATTTGGACACATACCAACAGTTACGGTAGTGAAATTCCACCTAGTATAATCTCTCAGGAAGTTTCGGGAGTGAACTTCCACCTAGTTGAGTTAACTAGTCAACTAGTCTTCAGTTAACTGAATGAAACGAGAGTAGTGAGGAGACAAATCAGGGAATCAAGGGTAATGCGCCAGTCTGGTGATGATACCAAGGCAAGGTCTAATTATCATGGTGATGATCCCAATGTTGCGACAAAACCAATGCATCATCTAAACTCAACCCAACTAGTCAAATTGAAGTGCCAACTGAAAGAGAATATTCTCCAGGTGGAATATTCTCCCCTAAAATATAGGAGACTGGACGATGACTAATTATGACTAATAAACAAGGAATAACCTTAGGAAAAATAAATCCTAGGTGTGTGTGAAGTAACTCCAACAATAACACTTAAGGGATTTTTTCCAAATACATTACAAATCAACACTAATCACACATAATAAGCTTAAAACTATGGAGGACATGCCAATTACATGTGAAAATCCAAAGTCAACCCTCAATTTGACCACTGAGAACCTTGTGTGGTTACTAAGTGCATGTATTTGTAGGTATTCATTTGATAGCCACACAATCCCTATAACATCGTGATTCATGCAAGTCTGTGGCTCATTAAATGGAAGGGATTCACTTCAAGAGGTTGGATGGTGAAGTAAAACCCATACAACCTACCCATTGAATTGCATAGTACATGGCCATAATTGAGTTGAACGAAATCACATGGGTGAGGCATGGGTTGAAATTTTACGCCAAGCTCCATTTCTCTCCATTTCACTTCCATGAAAAATTAGAAATGAAGGCCTCCTCCACCCATTTTCATAAGTTCATTTGATGCAAGGTTTTGTTGTTTTTTTTGTCCAAATATTAAGAAGTTTGTTTCTCCTTTCTTTAATTTGAGCTTCCTTAAGTGATCATGATGCCCATTTCTCCCTCTTACCTATCCATTACATAAGAAAGTGATGTCAGATTGGTGCCATATTAGAGAGATCCCATTGGAGGAAACAAATAACCCTTCCATAGAGAGAAATTTGGGACCACTTTTGCAAGATTTCTCATAGGTGATATGCAATTTATATTTTATTTCCTTTCAATTGGTGAATATATAACTTATTTTATTCTGCATACAAGAGTTGTTTTGTTCCTTTTACTTCATGTTTAGTTTGTATACATGAATGTTTAGTTAGTATAAATGCTTAGGGGATAGGAATGATAACACATATGTTTTTTGCACCGAGAGTAGCTAAGTTCTCTACAACCCAATCTGGGGGAGATGTTAAGGAATTAGTGCGAAGAGGCGTTAGCATTATATGATAAAAATACATTTAAAAAAACATAATTTCGGCTAAATAAAAAATAATAATTATAAAAATAAAGTCGGCTTAATTAAACAAAACAACAATTACATGCACCATGTAAAATTTGACATGGAATAAAAACAAATTGCACCTTAAGAAATTGGATCCCTCTCGGTGCTTGATAGATATAGGTTTAAGATGGATCTATGCTGGTTTACTCACTCTTTTGTCTACCTTGACTTATCAACCAAGATCTAATTTGTCCACCCATGAACCAAAACACCCACAAAAAAAATGAAACCAGTTTCAAATAAAAGTGTCAAAACTTGAAGTCAATTTAAGAGAGGGTGTGGAAAACCACTTACCAAGGTTTGATTAGATGTATTTTGAAATGTTTTAAAGGTAATAAAAACATAATGGAATAAATAATTTACATCAAAAACATAATCACTCAACTAGATATATAATTTGCCAAGTTGTGGTTTAGTGGTTGGGGTGGGGTGTTTCCATTTAAACAACCCATGTTCAAACTTTAGTAGGTCTAGACTCCTCATGAGAGAAGGTGTTTAACCTCTTAGAGTTGGTTTCCCTCCCTCATAAAAAATAAAAAATGTTTAACAGATGTCCAAAAGTGACAAGCTAAATTAATTTAGGTGGACCTTAATAAATATGATACTTAATCTTTTAATATTCCGTATGTATAATATTGAAAAGAATAAATTGAGACATCCATTGTAATGGAGAATTAGTTCTCAATATAGATATACATAATATAATGATTTATAAAGAACATCACCTCATATCCCACAACTATTCTCTTAAAACTAAATGCACGCTCTTACCCCATTATTATTGTACCATATTCTCTTTATTGAAGTTGTGGATGTACTATATAGGTATAAATAATATAGTGATTCATACATAAAATTGCACTATATCTTTTATTATAATCCACAAATGTTCTTTAAAAATTAAATGCAATATTCTTATCACATTCTATGGATTGTCATTAGATGTAGTCTAAAGATGTGATTGCATATTTTATAATATAAACATACTAATTTCTCAAGTTGATCAAGATGAGTTTCTTGTTATTTCTTTTAGTATGAGCATTAGCCACCACATGGTTAAAAGAGGTTGGGCTATAGATTATGAGGTTTGACTTAACTATTTGAACTAAAACAAAACAATCAAATTAATAACATCAACAATATTAATCAACACTATTAAATTTTATATCCATGTGAAGTTTAAATATTAAACTTGGAATCACAATGAAGTCATTCATAAAAGAAAGTTGAAATACTACAAAGAATTACACATCCTAATTTGGTTATAATCAAAACTATTTTTCCAACATTAAGAACTTAAAAAACAAAATGAATATTGCCAGAATGAGGATAAATTTCCATACTCTTATAATATAAGACATAAATTTACCCATTTCATTTAACTTAATTACTCTTTAGAACCTCATCCACTACAAAAACCAAAATGCAAAAAACCTCCATGATGCATACCCATTAATTCCCCTTGAAATATCTCTTCCAAAAGTCCTCTAAACTCAACTTCTCAAATCTTCCACAAGTACTTCTAATAGTTGCAACCCTCAATTAGACGATCTTCCAAGTTGGAAACAATATCTTTGACAATCCTATGTTGTTCATGGATCCTTGTACATCGTTCCGCACTGGTAGAGGGTTCCTTTTTCTAGTGTCCTTTGCCTCATGCTCCCCACCCAACCACAAAACACATTATGATTTTCTTCATCTCTCACCTCCTCCATGAAATCTCTTCACTCTTAAAACCATGTTATCAAACAAACAAATTATGTAATTTGAAATATAATTAAGACTATCTACATAAAAAGAACAATCTTTGAACTATATATGCATGATCATGGAGAGAAGAAACTTGGACAAAAGTTTTGGAATATCTACATTATTCATCATTATATCAAGAAACTTGGACAAAAGTTTTGGAATATCTACATTATTCATCATTATATCAATGTTGCAAACCATGAGATGCTTCTTAATATTAACATAATAATAAATAATAAAAAAAATCTTGAAAATAATTTTCAAAATAATAGTTTTAATGAAAATTTGAAATCACATTATCATTATATCATTATGAAATTTATGTCATTACAAATTAAAAAAATAAACTTACAAAGAGCTTCAATACATCTCCCATCTATTACAATACACAATCTTCTTTTTATCAACCATACAATACACAATCTCCTTTTTATCTCCCATACAACACACAATCTTCTTTTTATAAATATTTTGAAATTTGTTTCTCTTATATTATTACAATGCAAAATATTCTTTTATCTCCCATACAACATACAACCTTTTTTATAAATATTTTGTTTCCCTTATACTATATAAAAACAATTTACTTACCACATAGTAACTTTCAACATTCTCAAAACATAATAACACTTATAGAATTATATATTATTAAAAATAATTTAATAATATTATTGTTTTTCAAAAAGTAAAATGATAATAACCAACTTTCAACATTTAGGAAACATAATAACTCTTACAAAATTACATATTAATAAAAATAATTTAATAATATTATTATTTAAAAAAAATCAACTAATAGTAACTTTCTCAATATAGTGAAATCTTATATATTTTCAACAAATATGGACTTTTCCAAAACCAAAACAATCCTTGAAATATGTGTTATATATATTTCAAGAAATATATATAATATATTAGTGAAGAAAATTAAAAAAACAGTTTTGAAAAATCTACATTATTTATTGTTATATTGATGATGATGA
>SNQJ01S0059679.1:12631-55189 GCA_010110895.2 Picea sitchensis | reverse complement strand
AACCAGTTTCAAATAAAAGTGTCAAAACTTGAAGTCAATTTAAGAGAGGGTGTGGAAAACCACTTACCAAGGTTTGATTAGATGTATTTTGAAATGTTTTAAAGGTAATAAAAACATAATGGAATAAATAATTTACATCAAAAGCATAATCACTCAACTAGATATATAATTTTCCAAGTTGTGGTTTAGTGGTTGGGGTGGGGTGTTTCCATTTAAACAACCCATGTTCAAACTTTAGTAGGTCTAGACTCCTCATGAGAGAAGGTGTTTAACCTCTTAGAGTTGGTTTCCCTCCCTCATAAAAAATGTTTAACAAATGTCCAAAAGTGACAAGCTAAATTAATTTAGGTGAACCTTAATATGATACTTGATCTTTTAATATTCATTATGTATAATATTGAGAAAAGAATAAATTGAAACATCCATTGTAATGGAGAATTAGTTCTCACTATAGGTATAAAGAATATAATGATTTATAAAGAACATTACTTCATATCCCACAACTATTCTCTTAAAACTAAATGCACGTTCTTACCCCATTATTATTGTACCATATTCTCTTTATTGAAGTTGTGGATGTACTATATAGGTATAAATAATATAGTGATTCATACATAAAATTGCACTATATCCTTTATTATAATCCACAAATGTTCTTTAAAAATTAAATGCAATACTTCTTATCCCATTTTTTGGATTGTCATTAGATGTAGTCTAAAGATGTGATTGTATATTTTAGAATATAAACACACTAATTTCTCAAGTGATCCTCAAGTTGATCACAATGAGTTTCTTGTTTTTTTTTAGTATGAGCACTAGCCACCACATGGTTAAAAGAGGTTGGGCTATAGATTCTGAGGTTTGACTTAACTATTTGAATTAAAACAAGACAATCAGATTAATAACATCAACAATATTAATCAACACTATTAAATTTTACATCCATGTGAAGTTTAAGTATTAAACTTGGAATCACAATGAAGTCATTCATAAAAGGGAAATACTACAAAGAATTACAAATCCTAATTTGGTTATAATCAAAACTATTTTTCCAACATTAAGAGCTTAAAAAACAAAATGAATATTGCCGGAATGAGGATAAATTTCCATACTCTTATAATATAAGACATAAATTTACCCATTTCATTTAACTTAATTACTCTTTAGAACCTCATCCACTACAAAAACCATAATGCAAAAAACCTCCATGATGCATACCCATTAATTCCCCTTGAAATATCTCTTCCAAGAGTCCTCTAAACTCAACTTCTCAACTCTTCCACAAGTACTTCCAATAGTTGCAACCCTCAATTAGATGATCTTCCAAGTTAGAAACAATATCTTTGACAATCCCATGTTGTTCATGGATCCTTGTACATCGTTCCACACTGGTAGAGGGTTCCTTTTTTCTAGTGTCCTTTGCTTCATGCTCCCCACCCAACCACAAAACACATTATGATTTTCTTCATCTCTCACCTCCTCCATGAAATCTCTTCACTCTTAAGACCATGTTATCAAACAAACAAATTATGTAATTTGAAATATAATTAAGACTGTCTACATAAAAAAAAAAATCTTTGAACTATATATGCACGATTATGGAGAGACGAAACTTGAATAATAATTTTGGAATATCTACATTATTCATCATTATATTAATGTTGCAAACCATGAAATGCTTCTAAATATTAACATAATGATAAATAATAAGAAGATTCTTGAAAATAGTGATTTAGTGAAAGTTTGAAATCACATTATCATTATGAAATTGATGTCATTACAAATTAAAAAAAAATAAACTTACAAGGATCTTCAATACATCTCCTATCTATTACAATACACAATCTTCATTTTTATCAACCATACAATACACAATCTTCTTTTTATCTCCCATACAACACACAATCTTCTTTTTATAAATATTTTGACATTTGTTTCTCTTATACTATTACAATGCAAAATATTCTTTTATCTCCCATACAACATACAACCTTCTTTTTTATAAATATTTTGTTTCCCTTATACTATGTAAAAACAATTTACTTACCACATAGTAACTTTCAACATTCTCAAAACATAATAACACTTATAAAATTATGTATTATTAAAAATAATTTAATAATATTATTATTTTTCAAAAAGTAAAATGATAATAACCAACTTTCAAAATTTAGGAAACATAATAACTCTTACAAAATTACATATTAATAAAAGTAATTTAATAACATTACCATTTTCAAGAAAATTTACTAGTAAAAATCTTATATATTTTTAACAAATCTGGACTTTCCCAAAACCAAAACAATCATAGAAATATATATTATATATATTTCAAGAAATATATATAATATATTAGTGAAGAAAATTAAAAGAACATTTTTGAAAAATCTACATTATTTATTGTTATATTAATGTTTTCAATTATATTATATTTTTAAATATTGATGATGATGATGATGATTAACTAGTCTATCTAACCTTAAGAGGGTAAGTGATTACTTGTGATTCTTTAGAATTTTGTTTCTGTGCTCTAAAAGCATTAAGAGAAGCTTTTCAAGATCAATATTTTGAAAATGAGATCTAATATGGGTATATGCTGGACAATCAATGCCTAGTTTCACTATGGAGCTAGTGAGAATTTGTTCTTATCTTAGCAATGCTTATTTTTTTCTTTACACTTGGAAAAACAGATAGATAATTTTGATCTTCTAGGTTATGGTTGATTACATCTTTATAATATCTCAATTTTCTTTTTTCCTCTAACTCTTTATCACACCACATTTTTTTCTTAAATTTTGATTTGACGTTTTTTTTAATAGTATCTTTATTTTGCAAAATGGTTTCTTCCATGATTTCCCAATAGTTTAGCCAAGACCACGCGTCTTTATGCCATCCTCGCTTGAGTCGATGGTGGTTATGACTTGATTTGGAAGCAATTTTAGGTAGCCTCTTGTCTTCCATGTTGTTTAACTTGTTCTTATACATTAGGTATCTAGTCATAGCCATGCTCTCAATGGGGGNTAATTTTCTTTTTTCCTCTAACTCTTTATCACACCACATTTTTTCCTTAAATTTTGATTTGACTTTTTTTTAATAGTATCTTTATTCTGCAAAATGGTTTCTTCCATGATTCCCCAATAGTTTAGCCAAGACCGGGCGTCTTTATGCCATCCTCACTTGAGTCAATGGTGGTTATGACTTGATTTGGAAGCAATTTTAGGTAGCCTTTGTCTTCCATGTTGTTTAACTTGTTCTTATACATTATGTATCTAGTCATAGCCATGCTCTCAATGGAGGAGAGACTTGTTTCTACGAGGAGGATGAGATAGGGCGTATTTCCTTTAATTTTGAGATTATAGGTTATAAAATTCTTTTGTATTTGCTCTATCTTTCTCCAGGATTCACATCCATAAAGAATAACATGTGTAACAAGAGTCTCAAAGAGGAGTTTCTTCTTATCCCAAATCCAAAGTTCAAGTGATTTACATAATAATAAATAATAAAAATATTCTTAAAAATAATTTTGAAAATAATATTTGTTTTTAAAAATTTGAAATTATATTATTATTATCAATAAAATTAAATTTTTAGTATTAAAAAAGATAAAATAATTTATAAGAAATTTTAATACATTCTCATTTTTTTGGGAGTATCTTCTTTTATCTCCCATCAATTACAATACACAACCATTTTTTAATATTTTATAGAGAATTACAATACACAACCATTTTTTAATATTTTATGTAAGAAATATTTCAATTATTTTTTAAATATTTTATGCTTCTTATACATGCTATGTAAGAAATATTTCAATTGTTACATAATTAACTTTCAACATTCCCAAAACACAATATATTTCAATTAATACATAAGTAACTTTCCCAAAACACAATAGCAATTCAACATTACAAATTATTAAAAATAAAAATAATTTAATTCAATAAATAAAGACAACTGATAATGAATTTTTCACTATAGTGAATGATCATGTTTATTTTCAACAATTTTTATTATTATATAAACATTAATTTAAAATGATCCCAAATTAAATCCCTTTAAAAAACAACTGATAATGACTTTTTCACTGTAGTGAATGATTATGTTTATCTTCCACATTTTTTTATTATATAAGCATTAATTTAAAATGATCCCAAGTTAAATCCCACTGGTTTCGAGATAGGATGACAGCTTAAATTTCTAAAATATTAGCAACTTATTTACTTTTTAGGAATGTGTTATTTGGGATTCTGGTTTTATTTCTCTTTAATTCCTTGCTGTATTGCTATAAAGTAGATTAGTTTCATAATATTATTTAATTATTTTTTAATCTAGATCTTGTAAACCTAAAAGGTAAAAAAAATAGCTTAATAGAACTATGGTAGCTTAAGGAAAATGGTAATAACAGTAAGTAAGATCTCGTGTTATTGCTTTTTAAGTAAGATCTCATGTCATTGTTTTTTAAATCGAAGATGTGGAACCTTAAAAGGTAAGGTAGTTTAGTTTAATAGCGCTCAAGTATCCCAAAGACGTTGAGATCTTAAAGATAATATTAATATAGAATTAGCATTGAGCCACCATACTAAAATCGCCATCCTCTCCAAACAAAGCAATGCCATGATTCCAATAGAATAAGATAAAATTCATGTGCTGACTTCAGTTTCAAAAACATGGCGCAGCCAATTTTTTTGGGAAACAGAGCAGCAGCTGGACAGTCTCCCTCAAGCATGGAATAAATTGTTAATAAGATTGATGAAAGGGTGGGATTCAAACTTTCCATGATAAGTTATCATGGAATTGAAGCACCTCTGCTCAAAACGATGAAATTACACGATACACGCAATGAAGACGATCAAATTTTGATACTCCCATCTTCTGTCGTAGTGATAATTCCAACCATGGGATTTGTATAGATGCTTTCAAATCTCGATGTCCAGTAAACAAATCAAGAGGAGCAATGCAGAAATATTTGGGATTCTACGAAAGCACGTGTTGATCGATGGAATGGAAAGCGAAAGCAAATTCAGTTTAAAAATATTTCATTTCGTTTTGAACGAAACATAGTTATGGGCTTAAATGTTACTTGTGCAATTTTGTTCTCATTTTGGATAGCAGTTTATCCGTTCATAATTTTGCTATGACTCAATCTCTCTCTTGTTCATTGGCCTTTTAACTGAGGGAGAATCATTGATTTATCTATGTAATTCATTCATACAATTTTGCTAATGGTGACTTTCTTGATCAGAGTGAATGTTAAAAACTGATTAATTTGTTTCTACAATCTATTCACAAGTCTCTCGTAGAAATTCTGGTGACTCAGGGCACTATCTAGATTCTAAATTATTAAAGGCAAACCCCAGTGATGAAGTTGATTATTGTTACAAATTCAATTGTGGTCATCCTAGCGGCGGTAGCAGCTGGCGAGTATCGACCTCCTCCTAACCTGGTTGACAATGGCAGCTTCGAATCCATGAGCGATAATTCATCGACTGGCCTTGATTTAAATTATCAGAATGTGGCTGCTCCTTCGCACGCAATCAATGGATGGTTTATTGCAGATGGAAGTATTAACTGGGGTAAAGGACGGTGGAACCCGTCGTCGGATGGTTCTCTCTCTGCAGTAGACCTTAATGGCATAAGTCCAGGTACTATCAAAACTACTGTCAAGACCATTGCAAATGTTACCGTTTATACCTTTTTAGTAGATGCAGCGCACCAAAACTGGAACCCCAATCCAATTACAAAAGCTGGAGCCCCAAGCTCAGTGGCTTTTTCCGTGTCTGTCCAAGCCCATAAATACAATGGCAATACTCGGTCCATCGTCACGTTGAATTCTACACTGATTAGGGTTTTTAGGAGACCGTCCAATGGAGATACAAATTTAGCTTGGCAAACCAGGGCGCTTATCTTCAATACCAGCGCGGTCAGCGGCCCGGTAACTTTAACACTGTTAAGCAGAACGCCGGGACTCGAGGGTGCCATCGTAGACAACGTGCGCGTATACCCAGGCCTGTTTTTTCCAAAAGGTGAATGGCTGCGAAGCATGTCACAAAGGTTTTAACAATCAAATTTCAGTAATATTCATGCTCCAATGCCTCTGATTTGTTTTTAATATATTGCAGGTGATCTGCGTCGTAAAAAAGAAGGTATGATTATATGGGCTAAATGATAACTAAACCGCTCTTCTTACAAGCTATTTTTTGCATTTTCAGTACCAATGGCTGGAATTCTGCAACTTTCTACCTTATGCTTATTATATTGTTTTGAGCAGGTGAAAGTATCAAAGAGCTTTGTGTAGTCATTGGAACCAGCATTGGGTCACTATTTGCAGCATTGGCTCTCCTTGTGTGGATATACATTTGGTGGAAGAGATCAATAGAAAAACGAGGAGGTATACGTCTTGCAGATGTTCTACATTGTACTTTGCGTTCCATATTTTAGCATTTTACCTGCCTTACAAATCGAGCGCTGATTCAGACTGTCTGTTCCTGTAAAAGCAGAGATTCAGAGTCTTCGCGAGAGGGTCCAAATCTTTCCTTACCGGGTGATCAAAGCTGCTACTAAGAACTTCCATCCCAAGTGTAAACTTGGTCAAGGCGGATTTGGACCAGTCTTCAAGGTAAGTTGAAATAGAGATCGTAATTTTGGGTTTCAGAGAGCTGGTTCAATTTTTCGAGATAAAGAAGACAAGGGTCCACATTTGGTAAAATATTTTGGTGATTTTTTTTTTTTTCTTTAATTATGAGATTGTAAGTTTGAATTTACTTTTTTAATAGGCGAGTTGGAGATGGAGTAATCGTAAAGTTTAATAGGCAAGTTGAGGATAGTTTATAATCACAAGTGTGTGAGAGTGTATGGAGACACTTTAAGTTTATGTAGTCTAATACTTATTTGGGAGGTTGGTATACTTTGTTTACTGGATTATATACTTTGTTTGGTTGGTTAGCATGTTAGATAATTACTATATGAGTTTCTCTTGATTCTTCTTAATTTTATAATATAATTATACAATATAATAGAATATAGATTTTGTTTTTTTATTATTTATTTTTTTTTTGATGTGAAGGGAAGAGGTAGAGGATTGTATAAAGAAAAATAGAGAGCAGAAATTGCATATAAAAGAGATAAAAATAGAGAGCAAGAATATATATATTTCATATATTATAAAACTTACATACTTTTACTTCATAAATTGATATATAGAGTTGTTGCTTTTTCATTACATTCATCAAAAAGGAACAAAAACAAAGTTCTCTATTCTTCACTGCTTCTCAACCTATTGTTGCTACAACAATGTAACTTCTCCTCTTTTCACTTGTTTTTACATCCATAGTGTTCTAAAACTCACTTTGTTGTTTTTACATCCATAGTGTTCTAAAACTCACTTTGTTGTTTTTACATCCATCGTGTTCTAAAACTATTCTCTTTTCTATTCATGTAGCCCAACAAAAAGAAAAATAGAAAATATTAATTACAATTAATTTGTACATTTATGACATTCACTAGAGGCGAAAATAAAATGGAAAGATCTAGAGTAAATCTAAATTCCTATGCTTGAAAGGACTCACAAAACATGCTAACAAGCTAGGAGAGAGAAAATGTCTACAAAGAGGTAAATGAGGGTAGGTGTGAATAATTTCAATACTCCCCCTTAATCACTAGTACCATCTATGATACCCGAGTTGTCTCTTTGATGCACAAAGCTTTCCTTTCCTAGTGATTCAGTGAAAATGTCTGTAAATTGTTCTTCTCACCTGTAATGTTCCAAAAATATTTTTCCATTGTTGATTAACTCACTAATGAAGTGATACATTATGTCAATATGTTTATTCATTTTGTGAAAAAGTGAATTCTTTGACAATGCTATAGTTGAATTGTTGTCACAATAGATTTTTGTTGCCTCTTCTAGTTCATGCCTCAATTCTTTCAACATTTTTCTCATCCATATTGACTGACATGCTGCCTCAGTAGATGCTACATACTTTGCTTCAGTATATGAAAGAATGACAATTGGTTGTTTTTTGAAGCCCAAGATACTACACCTGATCCAAAATGGAAACCATAACCAGAAGTGTTCTTCCTATCATCTATATTGCATGGATAATCACTTCCTATCATCTATATTGCATGGATAATCACTATCAGTCTATCCTATCATCTTGAAGTCACTTGACCTTGAGTAGAGTATTCCATAGTTCCTTGTTCCATTAACATACTTCAAAATTATTTTCCCTACGTGCCAATGAGAAAATTTTGGAGACTCCATGAACCTTGAAATGAGACTAACAACAAACAGTATGTCCAACCTTGTGACTATTAAATACATAAGTCTGCCAACAAGTTGTTTATACAAAGTTGAATCAACTTTAGATCCTTTATCATCCTTGCTCAATTTTAAACCCGTCACAATAGGTGTTGGGGCTAGTTTGCAATTCATCATATTAAACCTCTTCAAAATTCCATAAGCATACTCACATTGTGAAATGAATATACCTTTTGCATTTTGATTTGAATATGCCTTTTCCAAACTTCCATCCCATGCTTCATCTTCTTCGTTGATTATGACTTTTTTGGTTATTGGATTGTATAATTTGTATGCCTTTGATTCCACACTATATCCCACAAATATGCATTTTTCTCCTTTGTTATCTAATTTTCTTCTGAATTCATCAAGGACATGTGCATATGCTACACATACAAATACTCTCATGTGAAAAACACTATGTTTTTTCCCACTCTATGCTTCTTCTAGAATCATATTAATGACACTTTTAGTGGGACATCTATTCATAATATATGTTGCACATGCTGACACTTTTAGTGGGACATCTATTCATAATATATGTTGCACATGATACAACTTTAGCCAAATATTCATTTGATAAATGTTTTTATTTTAACATGCTCCTTGCCATTTCCATGATTATTCTATTTTTTCTTTCAACTACTCCTTTTTGTTGAGGGGTGTATTTTGTGGTAAATTGTTTGTGAATTTTGTGGTCTTTGAAAAACCTTATGAAGTCATTTGAAATGTATTCACCACTCTTATCCATTCTCATGTGTACCCACTTTGCTTCTCAACAAGGGTTTTGAATTGACGAAAATAATCAAACACATCATTCTTATGCCTTAGAAAGTAGGCCCATGCTTTTCTTGGGTAGTCATCTATGAATATTAAGAAGTAGTACCTTCCACCAATTGAGGGTGTTTGCATTGGTCCACATAAATCTCAATGAACAATCTCCAATGGTTTGTTTGCTTGAATTGACTTCCCTGTTGGAAATGACTCTCTATGTTGTTTACCCAAAATGAAACCTTCACATATTCTATCTAGTTTTTCTATTAGTGGTAACCTATTTACCATTCTTTTCTTGTACAATAAGTTTAAACCTCCAAAGTTTAGGTGTCCAAATCTTAGATGCCATAACCAATTTACATCTTTAATTTCTACTTGAAAGATTACTTGAGTGATTGTTGTAGTTTTCTCTTCATCCCCTTGTGAGTTTGTTGAAGGGGGTCCTTGAGCCAATTTTGCCTTCAAATTTGGTTTTATCCTTAGGGGAAACATTCTATTGTTGATCATTTGGACCTTAGCTATAAGCTGATTACTTGGAAATATACCTAAAATTGTGCATTGTTTGTTTTTGAAAAGATTCTATACCCCTTTTGAAGAAGTTGTCCAATACTCATTAAGTTATGCTTCAACCCAAGTACAAAGCACACATCATAAATACAAATTTTCTCCCCCTTTTTGGTTAGAACATTGATGTCTCCTTTTCCCATAATTGAAAGTTTGTTATCATTCCCCAATGTAACTTTTGATTTTACACTTTCATCCAAACTAGAAAACATTTCTAGATACCCTGTCATATGATTGTTGCAACCCGAGTCTAAAAAAAATATATCCTTCTCATTTTCTTGTGCAACATTGCAAGCTAAAAACATACTGCCCTAATTTTGGTTTTCTTTGATAAAATTTGCATTTTGTTTCCTAGAATCAAATTGTTTCTTTCTACATTAATTTAAGTAATGACCATATTTCTTACAATAGCGACATTGAACTAAAGATTTATCATACCTTTGGCCTTGAGGTTGATTTTGAGTTGAGATTTGATTATTGCCTCTTCCACCTGTGTTTGATGGACTAGTTCTTCCACCTCTGTTTAAATTTCTACCTCTAACTCTGAAATTTGATTTGCCCCTACCTCTACTATGACTGATTAAGACTTGTGTCTTGAAAGCATGCTCCAAAGTTGAATTTGCTGACTTGCTTAGTCTATGTTCACGAGAAATGAAAGATGCATGTAGCTCATCAACCGAAAAATTGTGAGAGGTTTTTTGTCTCTTCTTGGCAACCACAATTGATTCAGACCTTGTAGGCAAACTTCTTAAAATATTTTCAACCACTCTCCTATGTTCAAAGGTTTCACCATGTGATCTAATTTGGTTTACCAGTCCAATGATTTGAGTAAAGAATGAGTCCACTGTATTTGATTCTTTCATGTATATGGTCTCAAAATCCCTTTAGCATTTGTAGCTTAGTTGTCTTCACCTTGGCCATTCCTTGGTATGTTGTTTGAATAATATCCCATGCTTGTTTTGACTTTGTTGCTGTTGCAATCCTAGGAAACATTCTCTAATGACCTCCTCGAAAGATATAAAAGAGAGATTTTGAATCTTTTTTCTTGTTATCCTTTAATATATCCTTTTCTGCTTGAGACAATGCATTATATGCTGCTGCATCTGCTGGTTCTGGGTAACCATTCTGAACAAGATCCCATATGTCTTGAGAACAAAACAATGCTTTCATTGTGATTGTCCAATAATCATAATTTTTGTTATTGAACTGAGGAATTTGTGGGTTTGTCAAACTTGTGCTTGGAGCTTCCATTGTTGACTGTAAATAACTTGTTGTATAATTCTTACCTCCTTGAAAACCTTTTGAAAAACCTCAATTTTACTGATTGTGAAGGGAAGAGGCAGAGGATTCTATAAAACAAAACAAAGAGCATAAATATCATACAAAAGAGACAAGAACAGATGGAAAGAAGATATATATTTCATATATTGTAAAACTT
Source organism: Picea sitchensis (assembly GCA_010110895.2). NCBI lineage: Eukaryota > Viridiplantae > Streptophyta > Pinopsida > Pinales > Pinaceae > Picea > Picea sitchensis. The sequence goes on along the minus strand of SNQJ01S0059679.1, from coordinate 44,114 downwards.
ACATACTTTGATTGCATAAGATGATATATAGAGTTGCTACTTTTTCATTACATTCATCAAAAATGAAAAAAAAACCAGAGTCCCATATTTTTGACTAACCTGCTATTTTTACATTCATTATGTTCTAAAATTACTCCTCTTATATTCATTAGCCCAACAAAAAAAATAAAAAATATTAATTGCCACTAATTTATACATTTATAACAGTCCTGTATACAATGACACAATGACTAGAGACAAAAATAAAATGGAAAGATCTGAAGTAAATCTAATGCTTAAAAATAAAATGAATAGGAAAAAATAAAATGGAAAGATTTAGAATAAATCTAATGCTTAAAAGTAAAATGACTAGGCAAAAATAAAAATAAAATGGAAAGATCTGGAGTAAATCTAATGCTTAAAAGTACTCACAAAACATGTTGAGAAGCTAAGAGAGAGGAAATGTCTACGGAAAGGTAAACGAGGGTAGGTGTGATTAATTCGGGAGGTTGGTTTACTTTATTTACTGGATTATATACTTTGTTTGATTGTTTGGTTAGCATGTTAGATAATTGCTAGTTGAGCTTCTCTTGATTTTCATTTTATAATTATACAATATAATAGGATATAGATTTTGTTTTTTATTATTCCCAGACTATGAAGAGTAGGTCCATTTAGTTCAAAGATTAAATTTGGATTCTCAAATGGTATCAAGTGGGCAGTGGGCACCTCCTACTTGCATTTTTGTGCGTGAAGGTATTCGGGCTCCATTTAGTCAGTTGCCTTTTTTGACATTGGATACCGCTGCCTTTTTAAACATTGGATATCGCTCTACTGTTGTAATGCGTGGTGCCCGGATTTTGTTTTGGTGGGGATCTATCGCGTCCTTTATATGGCCTTCATCTCCTCCACATAAATTTCTTGTTAACATCTCATCGGCCCAGATCTGCGAATTTGTAGGGGGGTTTTGAGTGTTTCCGAGATCGAGGCCTCTTTAGCACACGGATCAAGTCAAGATAACTGCTATCTCGAGCGTTACGAATTATCTTTCAATTTAGTGGGGATATTTAACAATATATTTATTATAAGTTTATCATATCATTTATGAAAAGTGGGGATATTTAACAATATATTTATTTTAAGTTTATTATATTCTTTATGAGAATTAAATTATCGTGGGGAGGATAAAAATCATTCCTCACAACCATTCAAACTAAATCCAATTGATTATTGATATTTTTATCCACATACTGATTGTTTACATGTGGAGAAGACTATAAATTAAATCATTAATACCTTTGGTTTTTTATTTTTAAACAATCAAACTCTTATTTGTATGCGTTTGTTTGTCATAAGTCACAAGTTCTTAGGATATGTAGCTCTAGGGGTAGTTAGATATACTACATAAAGTTTAAATGGTTTAAAAAGAAAGTTAATGTATAACTTTTTATTGAATTTTTTATATATTTTTCTTTTATGTAAGATATTGTTAAAGGGTATTTCATTTTTTTTTTTCAACAAGTGATTTTACATCACATTTGTTTGTTTTTTAAAGATTTTTTTTTACTTATGAAGAGGTAGATATATTCTCTTAGATAGTTTATTGATAACCATTGTGTTGTTTTCTTCTTTTTTTCCAAGCAATTCGTCTAGTTTTTTTATGCTAGCACTATTTGTTATTTGAAACAATATAGTTGTTGATATCTATTAAAACTTTTTTGAACTTCAACACAATTAGTGGAGTTCTTTTGTTGATATGCGACACTTTTTTATCGGATCACTTTTCACTTTCATTGGCTTGTCATTTTTTGGTGATTGTCCATTATGCACATTTTGGGACTTCACCCACCTTTCATGTTCTTACTTTTATTTTTTGTCGAAAGAATATGTGCTAATTCCTTACTTGTACATGGATCCCTATCATGGCCTTGTTTGTCGAAGACTCACATCGAGGATTGTTGTCTATGATGGGAAATATTTTTTGTACCTTTCTTTTTACATCTTTGAGTAGTGGATTTTGGGCCACTTGTGTAGATATTCTTAGAAGTGTCATCATACATTTGTCTTCATGATCAGGGCACAATGTTGTCTTGTAGGCCCTGGAGCTAGCCACTTTGTCCAATGCTTCTTACTTGGTTGCTCGACATTGTCGTCATCTTTAGCTTGTACCTCCATACTTTTTCCATCAACTATGTCCACCCAGTTCAACATTGTGGGGGATGGTGGAAAATGCTTCTTTGAGTTATTCTTTATGCTTCATGGTTTTATTTGAGATCAAAATTCTTTAAATTAAGCCTCATATTGAGTATTGATTCATATTTTGATTTGGGGATTGCAACAACCAACTACCCATGCACTCCAACAATATGGATTGGCATCCATAGGGACACTAATATTATGTTGTTTTTCTTGATTGCACATGATTACCTTATCATGTCTTTGTGTCATGACTCATTTCAAAGGATCAATAACTTTTTTATTCTTCCTTAAGTTGCACTTAAAGGGGGGCTTTGAGTGCATTTGATTCTTGCTTCCCAAGTAGTGTGAAATTCACTGCTTGGAGTTCTTATGTGGATCTTTGATGATGTTGACAACTTGGGGTTACTTGACCCTCTTTATTGTTTCAGTCATATGGTACTTTCAACATATGCATGCCTCATTGCTCTTTTAATGATTGATGGTGTTTGTTTCTATTTGAAGCCTTTATTCTTGTTCCTAACCAATGTCTATTTGTTTACATAATTCATGTGACAATTGTCAATGTTTTTATCATTCTTGTGCCTTTGTAACCGATCCTTTTTTGTTTTTGAATTTAGTGATGTTCTTTGAGGTTACTTGACCCTTCTCTTCATAGTTTTTTTTCATACATGTTGATCAAAGTAATCAACCTCCATAGTTTCATGCTTTTACTATTCAATGCATCTTTGTGCGATCTTATTTAGTTTCAAAGCCAATGCTATTTTCAATATGGGTGTTCCTTCCTTCACATGTTTTTATGTTTTCACTTGTTTTGGGAATCAATTTTTTCCTATAAGTTTTTCTCTTTTTCCTTGCTTATGAAAACTTTATATTTGGATAATTTGGTAGGCCTAGTTGTGAGAACCCATTTTTTTGTTTTCTTTTGTTATCCTCTTTAAGTTTTTATTAAGAAGAGTGCTAATGAATGTAAACACTTGTAAATCTTACATAGACTAACAACTATCTCTCAATCTAGTTTACCATACTTTATTTACTTAGTTGACATACCAACCAAAAACAAATTATGAAAAAACTTCTCTTAAATAAAATGTTTACTTTATAATTATACAATATAATATAAAATAAGAGAAATTACACTTTTTTTTATTTTTTATTATTACATATTTTTTTTATATACAAAACTAAATTTATTTAGCACATAATTTCTCCAAATTTATTATAAAAAAAAGTTTTTTTATAATTATACAATATAATATAAAAGTAAATAAATTACTCTTTTATTAATTAATATAATATAAAAATAAATAAATAACTTTATTATTATATTATTTTTGTTTTAAAATTAATTTTTTTATAATTAAAATTAAAAAAAAATAAAAATAATAATTAATTTTAAAATCATTACTTTATCACATTCATCTCTAAATTCTTTCCCATAATAATTTGAAAACATTATTTATTTGTGAAGAATGAATTATTGAAAAATAATAATTACGCTGAAAGGCTTACACCTATTGCCAATGAGCACAATTAATTACCTTTTAATCTAAAATTATAATCTAATGGCTAAAAATTAAAGATGTTGGCATATTCTTAATCGTCCTCTCAAATCAAATCAATGAATGAGATTTTGTTTGATTATACTTAAAACAATGCTAAATTAACAGGTGTGACCTAGCCGCCTTCTTTCTTTTGTAGTGGTTTTCATCTTATCATATTTAAGGGAAAATAGTTTGTTTGTGTCCTTTAAACATAGCGATTTGAGTGTCAACTGGTTTTTATCCTTTAAGAAAAAGGTGTTGAAACGGTCATCTGAAGCCGAATTGGTGTTTAATTTGAAGGGAGTGCTTCCTGACGGCACTGCTGTTGCTGTGAAGCAACTGTCCTCAACATCTTTTCAAGGACAACACGAGTTTCTAAACGAGATCAGTCTCATCAGTCGTGTAAGACACCGAAACCTGGTGTGTTTGAAAGGCTGTTCCATAAAAGGGAAGGAAAGGCTACTTGTCTATGAATTTCTGGAGAATTGCAGCCTCCGTCAAGCTCTTCTCGGTAAACACAAACATCTGACCTCTCTATTTAACCTTCATTTTCAACGTGTATTTACGTAATCTTATTGATCTTCTCTATTTATATAGATAAACGAGCTGCCAGTCCTATGGCATGGCCAACGAGAATGAAAATAACGGTTGGAATTGCCCGAGGACTTGCTTATATGCATGAAGAATCTGAGGAACGCATTGTGCATAGAGACATCAAAGCAAGCAACATTTTACTAGACAAAGACTTCAACGCCAAGATTGCAGATTTCGGGCTGGCTAAAATTTTTGAAAACGACGAAACTCACATAACTACGCGTGTAGCAGGAACACTGTACGTATATTGCAATGCTCCTTCAATACACTATTTGTACAATTGGAAAATCTTCTTATTTACCTTATATGCATCCATAGAATATATTTTCATAGAGTAAGTTTTAATTTGCTTCGTTTTGAAGTGGCTATCTATCTCCAGAATATGCTTTGCGAGGCCAGCTTACAGAAAAAGCTGACATCTTCAGTTTCGGCATCGTGGCATTAGAAATAGTGAGTGGAAGAAATAACACAGATACATCACTACCCACAGAAGAGCAATATCTTCTGGATTGGGTAAGCTCAATATTCTCATTTATTTCTTGACGTACATAGACTTTATTGTTTTTATGCTTTTTAACAAGTTTATTATGCTTATTACAGGCTTACCACTTGCTTGAAGAGAACAGGATCCTTGATTTTGTGGATCCTGCATTGGGAAATGACTATGATGTGAAGGAGGCTGAAAGACTCATTCACGCTGCTATTCTGTGCACACGAGTCCAGCGCTCAAGACGCCCATCAATGAGCTATCTGCTCTCTATTATATTGGGAGAAGTTCCCATCCCAAATATCTCCTAACTGGAGAGATGACGTCCAGTTCAGAGTACAGAATAATGGAATATAGTTATGATGGTGTCTTGTAGTCGAAATTTAGCAACTGTTTTGGTTTCATAGACTATAACATACATGCAAAATAATATGTTTGATTAGTACATTGAAATATGAAGGAATCAGTTTTCGATTTCAAATGAATACCTTTATAACTGATCTATTATAAATATTGTATGATTCAAAGAAACTCAGTGGCATATACAAATAATACAACTTGCTAGATTGATAGTTGAGTATAACTAGAACATGTTATGGGTATCAGTTTAATTTTTTTTCCATTAGAAGATATTTTTAGGTTGTTGAATTCATTTATACATTAAAAAAATGAAATTCAAAGATAAAAAATTGTAAATTTATCAACAATTATATAGTTTTAATGGCAATAATAATCGCTGGAAAATATCCAAATCTTAGAATGTTTAGAATTCTCATATTTAAAATCTATATCTCTATGTCTAAAGTGATGCTAAAAAAAACCTTATGAAGATCATTTAAAAAAATGGAAATAGACTTCTATATAGATCCAAGATGAGTCTTCATTAAGACTCTTTGTAAACTAATTATTGATTGAGATTCATTAGGTATCATTATCCCCATTTTTTGTACCAACAGTCTTATTTCTTGCTTATGGAGGGTGGAAGTTTGGTGACATGTTTTTTTTTTTAGAAAATTAAATTATTTATATTAAATATATTTTATAGGAAAAATTAAAAAAAAAAGTATATATCTTTTTATTAAAATAAAAATAAAGCAATTGTTTAAAAGACTCTTAAAAAAGTGTACAAGGTGATGTGATACTTCGAAAATAACTATCCTAGGTGTGTGGGAGTGATTGTATTGTCCTTATAGTATTCATTGTTCCCTAGCTACTTGTCAAGCCAATGTCCTTTTCATTGTAAGGTGAGGCTCAATGGCCTCTCCTAACCTATCTCTCATTCTTCATGGAAGTGTCTAAACCTAGAGGGGGGATTGCTATACTTGTATCTCCGTAAGTAGCTACCAATATTGTGGGGTGGGGTATAGAGCCCACTCATACACTTGTGTGGGTACTCCTAACAATTAGCTTCTTGTCCTAGCCAACATCTATGCCTCTAGTCATACATGACAGTGCGAGGTCATTCGACAATCGATGGTGACCTCTTGATGCCCCTAGTTTTATTTGTTCTAATTTTAACATGGTGGAATCTCAAGAAGACATAGAAAGAAGCACTTCTTGTGCTCCTATTGATGACAAAAAAATAAGCTTGGTTATCCTTGAGGCCTACCATGTTGATGACAACCCCCTCCTTCTCTCCTGGGGATCCCGCGACCTCATGGTCTTGGATCTTCTACTCTCCAAACCAAACTGGTTCTTCAGGCCTTCAACAAATCCTGAGCAATCTATATGCTCACATAGGTCCCCTTGATGTCACTTGTAAGTCCAAACCACTTACAACCCCACTCTCCGACGCTTGGAGAAACCGATTCGTGAGTACTAGTCTTGCGCTAGACTCTTTCTCCGCTATGTGACCATGAGCTATGACCTCGAACCAACTCTTCACCACTTCGGGCTCCGACAATACAACAATATCCTCCTTTGTTTCCTTCCGAAACAACTTCCTCCGAACTCACGGGTCTCTGTCACATGTCTCCCAAAATTTGATAGTCTAGCTATGCTTTGGGTTTCGTGACTTCGCGAAACTTCTCTTACCCCACTTTTACTTCCTCCAGATCTCTAACTCTCAGATTCCTTAATCTTCTGCCACTGTCTCCTTGCTGCCAACGGTCAAGATTCGCTTCGTGAGTTCACGACTCCGACGATCTCACCTCTCCAACACTTCGAGTTGTTCCGAACTTTGAAAATGCCGAAATGTCTCATGACTTGCCTTCGTGTACTTCCTCTCGAATCTGACGGTCAAGAATGATCCCTATCCCTCTTGGATGGATCTCGCTTTGCTAAATCGGGGAAACCTCAAAGGACTCTTTCCTTATAATATTTCTCGTCATTCTTCCTCCTGAGCTTGTTTCTTCTGAACTCTTGTCTTCTTAGAATGCTCCTTTCGACACTTAGTCGAATTTCAGCATGTGAACACCTTGCAATAGGTTCTCCTCTGCAATCTTACCTCTCCGTGGACAACTCCAACTACTCCTTCTGAGCTTGTGAGTCAGAAGACTTTGTCACACACTCCTTGCAGACAAACCTCCTTCAGGCTATTTCTCCAGAACCTTTTGAGTCAGAATGGATTCTGTCACACACACCTTGCGGACACTATGCACTCCTTGCACGTCTAAGTTCATGTTACCTCTTCTGAGCTTATGAGTCGAAACAGACTCTGTCAATGCACTCCTTGCAGACACTATGCACACTTGCATTCGCTCGTAAAAGAGAAACAATTGAAACTTATCCAAAATCTCACAGATTCATACATCTAGCCATGTAAATGCATGCATAAGTTCAAGAACAAGGAATATCAGAGAATTGAAAATAAACATACACTCTACCATTCATTCATTCAGATAGACTCATCGACACCATACATTTGGGACAATGTTCCTCTATTATATTCATTCAACTGAAAATTACATATGTTCATATAGTGCTTCTCGATAGCTTTCAGGTCTCGGCTACAATGGTGATAACCCTCGATAACTACAGTTTCAACAACAACAAATTCAGCAACTCCTCAACAACTAGAGAGACAACAACCTCTACTGGGAAACAAGACAAAACTTTATACAAGAGGGCTCTTTGAGTTCTTTCCTCCAACGATTATAAAGCTATCTTATCAAATTAAAAGCTATCAACTACTAGTGTTTATTATAATAAATATTTGTGACAGACAGATCAGATCGAACACATCGAATCTGTACTGCACTCAGCTACATTAAAAGTAAATACATTCTTCGATGTCTTCATGAACTTACCCAGCTCTACAACATTTAAGATACTCTTTAATTACAATCTCCTTTCAAAAGATTCGCGTGATACACATTCTTCAAAATTTAAATTTCTCCAAAATATGCGCTAGTGCGCCTAACTATCCTCCGCTTGTGCTTTGCGGGCGATGCTCCTGCATCACATGTGCTTTTTGAACCTAACCAAAATTGGGAAAATAACTCATTTTGACTATGGTTCACATGGGCCAACTTTGATAAAGGCATTGAGAAGATCTATCACTAATCTACTAAAGGCTATATAGGGCTCTGTCACCCAATTCATGTTGAGGGAACAACTACTCTTTTCAATCATCAACCTATTTGGTTCTCTTTTTCTTGGAGAGCTAAAGGGATTCACATGACCCAAACTTGCTACATCCTTAATGTCTCCAACCTTGAAAACCCTAGTTGTTTGACCTACATTCATATGATGTGAAATCTAGTTCTCTAGCAACGTAAGGATTCTAGTTGGATCACATGGTGGGAGGATGCTATCTCTAGAATTGTGGCATTTTTGAGGGGCTATGGCCAAAAAATTACCAAAATCCATCTGGACTGCAACTATATGGTGCATAAAGAACTAGAAGGCTTTATGGAAAATCTTCAATGGGTCCCCTATGATGAAGACAAACAAGTTTGGGCTACCAAGTTTCACTATCTCCCACGTGTGGAAGATGTCTATATGCGCAACAGAATAAGAAGCACACTTGCACATTACTATATTTGGGTGTAACATTTGACATCTTTTTTCAATGTTGATGGAGAAAATGGTTTGTAATGTTGGAAATTTTGTGAAATTATTGAAAAATAGTACACTTTTCATTTTTTTCTCTTGATATATGTAGGCATTCAAATGCTAATTCATGCTATCATAATTTCAACCCATTGTCGCCGGAATTTCAATGACCTCAACACTGGCGCGAGGCCAAAATATAGACCATTAATGAGTTAATGATATGTTGTTAAAATAATCAAAAAATTTGACTTTGTCAAATTGGCATTGGAATTCCAATGTTGTCATAAACTCTCTTTATATCCCAAGAGATGGGGTGACAATTATGTGATACTTTCAATGTCTATCATAGATTTTTTGTTATACCTTTAACGACTGGTGCAACATTTTTCTATCTACTTTCAACACCCGTTTTTTTTCTACAACGTTTGGGTTATTTACGTTATCAAAATTATTTTCATGTAAACAATTTTGAATTCTATATGTGTTGAATTCTTTGAATATATTCTTATATTGTACTAATATTGCTTTAGAGGATTTTGTTTATGTGGGATTTCCCATTGAAGTGGGAAATCCCACTCATGACCTGAGTTCATACACACATAAAGAATTTATATAAACTCAAACTAATTTTTATTGAGCAAATGAGAAGCTTAAATAAATTCACAATAGGAAAACTACCTCAACAAACCAAGGAGAGAAAAAATTTCCAGATCCAAAAAACTAGAATCTAAGCAAAATACAAGGGATAGCTTGAGAAAAGACATATGTCAATCTTCACATGCAACTCTATGTGACTAATTTCAGATCTGAAAATTGCTTCCTAGTGATCTAACTATCACTGAACAACTTTACACTAAAATTATTGACTGAAAACATGTGTAGCGGTGTTGGCCCTTGACCAAGTTTTGGAGAACCTTGGTCATGTTTGACCACTTTTTGGGACTTCGACAGGCTGGTCAAAGGTGGAGTGCAAGGCGAAGCTGAGATCGCAGGATCTTGCCCCCATTTCAGGGCTTTTGGGTTTATGTAACGGGTATGGGATGTCGACCCATGGGTTTACCCATGCTTAGGCCCCTTTTGTAATGTATAAATAGAAAGCTGGGCGATTTAAGTAGAAGGAGGATGTGGGATGTTATGCTAAGTGCAAGTAATGTAAGTAGTTGGATCTATGTGATTGAGTTAGCTCCGTGCATACTATGTGTTCGCAGAGCTAAGTGCAAGTGACTGTAAGAAGACTTTGTGCTTGAACCTAGCTCGGGGAAGGAGGATTTGGTGAGGTATGCACAGATCTTCTGTCCTATGCGGAGTGGGTCTTTTGGCTCTGTGAATGTAATAAGATTGACAAAAGAAAATAAAGAAGAAGAAGAGTTGTTGGACGTAGCCCCACACTAGGGTGAACCACGTATATCCTGTGTTGTAGTTGCTTTGTGCATGATGGTTGTTATGTTATTGATGTGATTTATGTTTAGTGCAGTAATATATGTTAGATGCTTCTGATGTAGTATCTTAGTGCTTAATGATGTGAATGAATGCTAGATCTGATCTATTTCTATGTGCTAAGTGCTTGGATGTGTTAGATCTTGTTGAATACTGCTCTGTTATGTAATTAGGGTTTCAACCTGCGATGTGAATAAGGGTTAAATACTAATGAATGTTAATTTCTAAGTGCTCTGTTAAGTACTGTGATCACAAATCCGTGTCCCAGCTAGGTTGTAGACACTCGAGTCCTGCAACCTCCCCTGCCTCTACCTCGGGTGAGACTTCATATGCTTCGCAGGTATTGCCGAAAGGGTCGGTAGTTAGGGTTTTTTGGTGCGTTGTTGAAGCATTGAACCCTGGGTCTGCCCCTGTGTGCCAAAAAATGGTTCTGTTGCCGGGACCTGAAAATGTGATTGTTGGGAACTGAATAAAAGAGAAATATCTGTGTGTAGATCTGTTGTTGTAGTGCACAATACTCTACTTGAATGTGAAGCTCTGTGCTAAGAAGGAAAGTCCGATCTGAAGAAAAGAGGTAAGATATTAAAGCTCTGTGCTCTGATAAAGGTAAGATAAGTGAACATTTTTGTTTCAAAAGAATGGATCTAAGAATGCTTGATAGATTTTTTCCTAGTCTGAAAGCTAGGGCACAACTAGAAGAAAGAAGATTTGATATGAGTAGATCTAATATAAACAGTGAAATATATGTTATTCCTATGCATAGAAAGACTGTTTGGACTAACACATGGATGCAGGATCCTAGAAAGAAATTTTTGCAGGTTCAACACTATGATCCTAGTGCGCAATACATGAAAGGTTGGGGATCATTTAAAATAAAGAGAGGATTAACTCTTTGTTATAGTTGCAGAAGACCGAGACATCTTGATAAGGAATGCCCTGGTAGAGGTCCTAGTTGTCTTTGTTGTAAAGCTATGGACCATGAAGTTTTGGATTTCCTTAGAATGATTGCTAAAGTTGAAAAGATGAATATGAGACAAGAAAACCATGAGAAAGGCCAAGAAACTAAGAATATGCTAGAACCCCAGAAAGAATCAGAGACTATGTTATTGCAGATGAAAGAAAACTTGAATGATCACAAAGACATTAGTTTATCAGAGATCTTCAAAGAGAAGGAGTGCATAGAAACAATAATAGGATACTTCGACATAGACTATGTTCGGGATGATGAAACACAAGTGAATATCATGACAGAAAGAACTTGGGAAATTTTAGGAAAGCCTACTATGGTTCCTTCATTGGGAGGAATAGGATTATTTAAAGGAAAATTTATAACCTTATGTGGAAGACTTACCCAGATACCTATGAGTGCTCATGGAAATTCGACAGAGGAAGAATTTGAGGTCGTTAATTTTGTTGAGAAAAATGCCCCATTTTCTATTTTGATAGGAAAAACCTGTATTGAGAAAGATCAGATTTGAAGGAAACAAGAAGAGGAGGATATAGAACAAGAAAAGCAAGAACTAAGGGATTTCATGGACAAAATAATAGCGAACTTACTAGAAGAACAAGAGGACAAGTCGAAGCTACTGAGGACCAGAGACTTAGATGTTGAAGTGGAGAAACCACATGAAAGTCTGAAAAACCTGTCCATGCAGTAGAAACGAGCATCTACCCTTGAACTAACAAGAGAGGAGGTATTCCACTCAGAACCTTTGAAAGACCCTCAATAGTGCGAAGTTACTATGCTAAGAGTGGATAAGAATAAAAATGGAAAGATGCACCCAGTGACTCAAATCATGGGAAAGAAGGCAAGAAAGATTAGCAAGAAGAAAGAAAAGTTAGAAAAATTGCATGAAGTCCCAGAGAAGACTTCGCAGAAGGAAGATCTGAAAAACTTGAACTTCGCCGGAATAGCAGAACAACGTAGATTGACACTTCGCCACAACGAAGAAATATGACTATTGGAGGCGTCCCGACCATTAGAACGACGATCCAGAACGGCTAGAAACACAGTTATGGACGGAAAGATCACCATTGGATCATTAAGACCATGGCATAACGGATGGAATTGCATTGATTGAGGCATTCTTTTCCTTTGGAGGAATTTGTTACATTGTTGTCTATTTATCCCGTCGAATGTTGCACTGAGAACACTTTTGCGAATTGAGAGTATCTGAGCCCACAAAGAATTCATTGTTATCGTGATGTGCCTATTGAGACTTCACCACCCGATCTGTTACCATGAGTATTTGTCCGCCTACCTGAGATATCCAATCTCGAGCATGTATGTCGGGTGAGTGCAGTGCAGTGGAAAATTCCATTTTAAGATATTCTGATAGATTTAATGGCTGAGAAGGTCATGTCCGCAGGGGCACATGCCTGATCAATTAGAGGATTGTAAGCCTCTCCATCGACTGCACGTCGATATGCACCCTCTAGAACTATGACAGAGAAATGAATAAATCATCACGATGACTTGGCGAACGCGAAGCTCATCCCATCTATCATGCCCGACTATATCCTGCCTCTGGTTGGCACGGTTAGTCATGACAGTGTCCCGAGGGACTTCAAATACACATTGATCACTGTGTACCTCTCGAAGGGGATACACGCAGTGGAACAACAGTTGGGACATATTATGACGTTGAATATCAGTGACTTCAACTTGGGAGATCACAAGAACTATGGCATGCTCACCCCACACAAATATTTGACCAAGACAATGGGGAAGAAGTCGAAGATAATCCCCCAGTCATGGACCATGGACATCACGCGGTCCACCATCCTGAATGTGATGAAGATACCACATTTCGGCAGGCATCAGGGGGTTAACGCGTGTGTTAAAATCCTGTTGTCTTGATTCCATGGCGATTATCTGTGGTTGGACAAAAGCATCACCGTAGATACGACGCTGATCCATCGGATCACCGGGTTGAGTATGGAAGGACAAGACCCACAAGATTTTTACCCAGGGAAGGTTGCAGATCGCGCCTTGGCACAGAGAATCAAAGACACCTATGGTGATGTGGAGAAGGGGAAGTGAGGATACAAGGTAGCCTCCATCCAAAATGGCACATTGCGCCTAGCCTGCCAGTTGATCGCTGGTAAGATAGTCTGGAAGAACAAACCCATGCAGGTCACGGGGTTTGTTGTCGACCTCGCAAGAAAATGCATTGAAGGGTTGTAAATGAACTGGGTGAGCTACCTCCTCAACCAGTTAGAGAAAGACTGTCGCGAAGCTCATGACCAGGGCTACGAGTTCCATTTCAGTTGGTTGCTGATCCTCATCGCTTTTATTTCTTGGGAGATGCCGGAAGGAGCGACCTTCCCTGAAATTGAGCCATCCGAACCACTAGATGTGAAGTTCACTACACTTTGGTATTCGAGTGACATGGAAAATAAATGGCAGTCAAACCCGGTGTTCCACACCTATTACCTGCAGTTGAAGAGGGCCATTGAGTCCTTCCCTCGCATGATGCCAAATACCCTGCATAGGTTTAGGCCCCTTGCGAAGTTCCGCGCAGATAGACATTTCATTTATATCACTGTGCACAGAGACGAAAATAAAGAGGAGCTCCAATCCTACTATATGCTCAGAAGGAGGACATGGAAGAAATAACTAAGGAATGGCCTGCAGAGTTCCTTATACCAGTCGACCAGGTAGAACTGTCTGACCCTGACCTCATCGGAAGCCCTGTGGTCACTCGCGAAGAGTATGATGCATTGAGCAGTAGCAAAAGGAAAAAGAAGGAATATATACAGGAACTGAACAACACATCATAAGAGATTGCTTCAGATTCACCTGGAGGGGGAGGAGGTGACAAAGTAGACAAAGAAGAGAACGAAGGGAAAGAAGAAAAACAATAACAAGGCGAAGTGACATTGCCTAAGGATCCCATTGATGAGGCTGAGACATCCAAGAAAAGAAAGGTTTCCCCGATGAAACCTTCATCGTGGAAGAAGTCAAAAGCTAGTAAGCCCAAGTTGCAGACTGTGCTCACGGTGGATGACATAGACCTCATCATCATCGTTGTATCATATACCTCATAAGATATTTTATAGCGCAACGAAGCAAAACAAAAGACCATGTATGATAGGATTGAAGCAGAGTTGAAAGGGGTAAAACAAACCCTCTACTCCAGCCGCACAATGTCTATTGCGCCACTTCCATCAGAAGGAACATAGTTCGGAGATGAGCCTGCCCAGCTACGCAGAATAGCAAATGTGATCGAAGCTTGTCTTTGTCGTGTCCGGGAGGAAAAATAATGAGACACAGAGGCATTGAAGAAAGAAAAGGAGGAATCCATAGAGCAATGTCGGGTCGCGCAACAAGAAAAATATGACCTCCACGTGAAGTTTGAAGAGGATAGAGCGCAGATCCAGAAGGAGAAAGAACAGTTGCTCGCAGAGCAGATTGGAGTTAAACAGGCAGTCACTAGAGAAATTCGCTTTGTGACGGGCTTAGAATATATGGAAGAAGACCCAGTGGAGAGTCAAGTGGGGAAGCTTGCTGAATCCATTCAACAACTCTGACAAAGAGTAACAGAATTAGAGTTACAAGAAGTACCAAGCACTCTGTAGGAAGTGCGATACTAGAGAGAAGAAACCGCCTGAAGCACAGTCCAGAGAATCAAGGCATTGGACTTAGAATGCAAACAACTCAGCAGTCAAAGTGCACAGACTTACGAGCACCTTGTAGAGGACCCTGAACTAAGGACACTGGAGTCACGACTCTAGGAGGAAAAGAAACAAGCAACAACAATGCAAGCGCAGTTGAAGCCACTCTCAGTGGTCGAGAAGATAAAAAGGTCCCAGGAACAACAAACAGTTCAACAATAGGTCCATGCCATCTAGAGTAAATTCATGGAAGTGACCCAGAGGCTCCAGCTAGTACAGGATCAAGCTTGCACACTTTTTGAGGAGATTGAAGGACAAGATGCACAACTAAAACAAGCGGTCACCATGGTAGAACAATGCTTGGAAGGACCTGTGACTGAGAAAGTTATTCAGGAGTTTGTCGAGCAGGAGGCTCTGGCAAAGCAAAAAGTCAAGGCAGCTCGAGCTAAGCTTGAGGCCTTTGAGGCAGAGCTACCCATATCAGATTGACTCGGGAAGAGTCACAGATGAGTGTTGGGGGCCTGTTGGCCCTTGACCAAGTTTTGGAGAACCTTGGTCATGTTTGACCACTTTTTGGGACTTCGACAGGCTGGTCGAAGGTGGAGCACAAGGAGAAGCGAATATCACGGGATCTCGCCCCCTTTTTAGGGATTTTTAGGTTTAGGGTTTATGTAACGGGTATGGGATGTCGGCCCATGGGTTTACCCATGCTTAGGCCCCTTTTGTAATGTATAAATAGAAAGCTAGGTGATGTAAGTAGAAGGAGGTTGTGGGTTGTTATGCTAAGTGCAAGTAATGTAAGTAGTTGGATCTATGTGATTGGGTTAGCTCTATGCATACTGTGTGTTCGCAGAGCTAAGTGAAAGTGACTGTAAGAAGGATTTGTGCTTGAACCTAGCCCGAGGAAGGAGTATATGGCAAGGTACGCGCATATCTCCTTTCCTATGCGGAGTGGGTCTTATGGCTCTGTGCATGTAAAAAGATTGACAGAAGAAAATAAATAAGAAGAAGAGTTGGTGGACGTAGCCCCACACTAGGGTGAACCACGTATATCCTGTGTTGTGGTTGCTTTGTGCATGATGGTTTTTATGTTATTGATGTGTTTTATGTTTAGTGAAGTAATATATGTTAGACGATTTTGATGTAGTATATTAGTGCTTAGTGATGTGAATGAATGCTAGATCTGATCTATTTCTATGTGCTAAGTGCTTGGATGTGTTAGATCTTGTTGAATACTGCGTTGTTATGTAATTAGGGTTTCAACCTGAGATATGAATAAGGGTTAAATACTAATGAATGTTAATTGCTAAGTGCTCTGTTAAGTACTGTGATCACAGATCTGTGTCCCAGCTAGGTTGTAGACACTTGAGTCGTGCAACCACCCCTGCCTCTACCTTGGGTGAGACTTCATCTGCTTCGCAGGTGTTGCTGAAAGGACCGGTAGTTAGGGTTTTGTTGGTGCGATGTTGAAGCGTTGAACCCTGGGTCTACCCCTATGTTCCAACAAGCGGAAACAACAAGATCATAGATGAATCGTCAATACACAAGAGACACAATAATTATATTATGTAACTTTATCCAATCCTTCAAATTTGAGGACAAAAAAATTCCTCTCAACCAATAAAATATCACCAAATATGAGGACAACCTTGTCCTTCCAAAACAAGAGAATCTGAGGACAACCTTGTCCTTCTAATACAAAACAGAAAACCAAACCTCACCTATATTCTAGAAATATCATCTGCTCATGAATATGATGTAGACCACTTGTATAGCCTGCTAATGTCACCTCTCAGCATGTAAGGATCTGTACCAACCCATAAAACCAGATACATGATTCACCTTACCGGAAACCCATAGACATACATGGTTTTCTCTCTTGCAAACCACGTATACACTATACGTGACTCATCCTTTTGCAACCCACATATATATGCACTTTTCCCATCTACAAATTGTGTATGGACTCAGAAAACTTGTATGGACACCTCGGTACACTTCACTCTCTACCATCTCCTTTCTCCTGGGCTAGATTTTCCACCTTGTAGAGTTTCCTATCTGAGATTACCAATCCTCCTTGACACAATTGCATACTCACTTATTCCAATTCAATTCTTCCATATGATGATACAATGTCACCATGACATCTCTCCTTTATATAGGAGTCCAATGAGTGAGTTTAGGAGCCCTTCCTAAACTCAACAATTATTTAGAATATTTTAGTCATGTTTGTGGGTGTGGAACCCCCACAAAGCCCATACGCTTTCCCATGAGGCCCTAACCTCATTTCTGGGTCGATTTCACTGAAACGAAAGTCAAAACTAGTGTCAACGAAAATTCCCACATGCCTGAAACCTTGGCCTGTAGTGGGAATACCACCCTAAGATACAAAAAATAAACACTCCCTCTCAGCGAGGGAGGTATCCCATCCACCAACATATGGATGCACAATTGTCGCACATAGTAGATATAGCTCTAGATATACCACTTCATCTATAATCCAATAATCCAAACTGGATAATCGCTCTATCACTCTAGAAAATGGGTCCTCAAATACTTTCACAATAAGTTCTGCTATCAATTTTTTCTGACTAGCCGCATCCTTGGTCACTTGAACACATCCAACTATTCAGTCTGTTTGAATGATTTCATCCACGATCACTATAGTACATCCTTCTCTCTAGTTTGTCTATTTGGCCACATCCTCATTCACTGAGAAAAAGGTTGTTTGATTGTTCACATCCTCGGTCACTGAGGAAAAATCTATCTGACTGGTTGCATCCTCAGTCATTGAAGAAAATATTTTTGTGTAATCTGACTCACTAGTTTCTCCCTCTATGACTTAAAAAAATCCCACTCCCCAGTACTCCTGAATGGTTGCCTCCTCTATCACTGTAGTAAAGTCTACTAAAACAAATGTATCCTCCATGGAGGTCTCACATGCCCTAGAAGCCTCCTGCATATGAAGCTCCTGTTTGGACTCCTCAACCCATGATACTCGTCTGTAAGTCCTGGAAGATGTATTTCTCCCAATTGAACCTAAGGGGGAAATCCCTCTAGATGACCATCTCTCCCTCTTAGCCAATTGACTCTCCCTGATATTAGACTCACTCTGAGACCATATGCTCCTCCTGAAACTTGACTCCCTCTAATTATGCATATCCCATGGGGCCATCTACTCCCTTTCCACTGTCATGTGCACAGTCCTAGGAGGTTTCTCCTCCATCCTAAATATTGAGGGTTGAATCCCTTTGAACTCTACCTCCCTTTGAGCTTGTACCACTGGTGGGGTCACCTGCCTCACAAATCATGGAGCCACTTTCTCCTCCTCATATGTCTCTCTGCTCCTATTGGTCACAATACTCATAGGATGGACCCTCATCCTATATAGGTTTCCCTCATTAACTCCAAGAACCACTTCTGATCTAAAGCTAGATCATCTGGGCACAAGTAATACTTGTCCATCTCAAAACAATACATGATATCCATTCCTCTCAATCTTCAATACTAAGAGAACACTCCTCCCGAGTTATGGCACCCACAACACATTTGACACCCCCAATATATATCCTGACTCCAATCTAAATAATACAGTACCAGATCCCTATATTGAATGCTTGGCTCCCGTTCCAAGCTCCACACATAAGTATGATCCAGTATCTGTGAGAGTGTCAAATAACTCTCTAGAACATGTCATATGGAAATATGTTTTGTTGTCCACCAACCATATCTCCATGTTGGAGATAATACCTAAAAGGGAATATACCAAAAAGATCTCCCTATGGAACCTGCCTGCAACCTCATCAACCTCTGTTGTTGATGCAAGTTGCCTTCTTCCTCTTACCTTCCAGTGTGGACACTGTGAAGGATAGTGCCCAAAATCATGTCACTCAAAACATCTGATCTTACTAAGATCCTTCTTCCATCTCGACTCTCGATATGATTCCCTCTTAGGAGAAGCCCTTCTCCCTGACGAACCTCTTCTATCTGGAGAACCCCTTATTCCTTTCCTAGTGCAGGTTGCACAAGATTGATTATCATCACTGCTACTCTTTACCACACCATCCATATCATCTCTGGATACTAACTAGGTCTCCTTATGGATACAATCTGTCCATAGTCTAGCAAAGTTTGGTAACTTGTCTCGTGCACAGATCCCCTGCACAAATGGTTCCCATGACCTGGGAAGACCTCTCAATGCTACATTTACCAACTCAACATCCTGTACTGTCTCACCAATAGTTGTGAGATGATCTCATATCTGAGCAAATTTCTTAAGATAACTGACAATTGTGTCTTCACTGGTCATCCTGACAATCTGAAGCTGATTCTTCAAGTGTAGCATCCTACCAGTATTCTTGTTTTGGTAAAGACCCACCAAAGAATCATGCATATCCTTGGTAGTTTCTTTCTCGACAATATGAGGAATCAAGTGGTCCTTCACGGACTCTAACAATACCTTCTTTTCCTTCACTTCCCTCTTCTTGTGAAATGTCAAATCTACTGGATCAGTCAGGCTAGGAACCACATCCTCAACATACTCCTTGATATCATTCTCTTCCAACAAAAGGAGAACCCTTTCTTTCCAAGCCTGGAAGTTGGTTTCCCCTTTCAACCTAGCCTTAAGATTCAATGTATTCACCATATTGACCTACCCAGAACAAGAAAAAAACAAGAACAAGAACTCATACAACTCTCTTCTAGTGTTGTATCCAACAAAGTGTCTCAAGATGATCCCCTTCTCTTCAAATCCGAATATCTAATACCATGTCAATTTTACATGCAACTCTATGTGACTAATTTCAGATATGAAAATTACTTCCTAGTGATGTAACTATCACCGAACAACTTTACACTCAAATTATTGATTGAAAACATATGCAACAAAAACAACAAGATCATAGATGAATCATAAATACAAAAGAGAAACAATAATTTTTTTCTGTAACTTTATCCAATCCTTCAAATCTGAGGACAAAACTAGTCCTCTCAACCAATACAATATCACCAAATATGAGGAAAACCTTGTCCTTCCAAAACAAGAGAATCTGAGGACAACCTTGTCCTTCCAATACAATATAGAAAACAAAACCTCAACTATATTATGGAAATATCCTCTGCTCACGAATATGTTGTAGACCACCTATACATCCTACTGACCACCTTCCCAGAAAACTAGATACGTGATTCACCTTACTGGAAACTCACTGACATATGCAACTTTCTCTCCTGCAAACCATAGATACCCTATACGCGATTCATCCTTCTGCAACCCACGTATATACACACTTTTCCCATATGCAAACTACGAATGGACTCATAAAACATGTACAAAAACCTTCGTACACTTTGCTCTCTTCCACCCCCTTTCTCCTAGGCCAGATTCACCACCTTGTAGACTTTCCTAGCTGATATTACCAATCCTCCTTGACACAAGTGCATACTCACTTATGCCAACTCCATTCTTCCACAATGATGATACGATGTCACAATGAAATATCTCCTTTATATAGGAGTCCAATGAGTGAGTTTAGGATCCCTTCCTAAACTGAAGAATTAATTAGAATATTTCAGTCCTCTTTATGGGTGTGGTGCCCCCACACAAACCCACAAATCCCATCATCTTTTCCATGAGGTTCTAGCCTCATTTCTAGGTTGATTTCATTGAAACAAAAGTCAAAATTGGTGTCAACAAAAATTCCCAAATGCCTAACACCTTGGCCTCTAGTATAAATACCTCATGAAGATACAAAAAATCAACAACAACAACTATGCCCATAAAGATATCAACTAGCCCCTAAGACTAGGAAACCAAAAAGGATTTGACAAAAAAATCCACAATAACAATATCCAAATTATGATAATTGGAGATGATAGTACAGAAGGAAATTGTACGGATTAGAATCCCTATCATTCATCTCAACCAAAGAAACATTGGCCTCCAATTCTCTTACGAGAAAAGGAAAACATTATTGCTATAGTAGATGTTACACTAGCATGATGTAGAGGCTGATCTTGTTAAGTGATAAGGCATGAAGTGGTATATGTCTGATGAAATTGGTGAGACAAAGACTTGCAATTGAATTCATGGAAACCAAACTGTCTACGTGATGTAGATAAACATAATGAAACCCAAATCCATATAGGATCAGAAGAATACCTAGAAACAACTGAAATGAGATGGTAAAACACTATAGAAAGTGGTGTGATCCAAATGACTAAACCATCGAAGTAGATACTCCAACAAAATATGGTATGAAGACATTGAGTCCCTAAGTAACTGCCAAAATAAGACATGTAAACTCCTAGAGTTATGGATACCATAACATGATTGTGAGAATATGTGACACACTCAACCCCCTTAAACCAAACTTAGGCCAATGGATGTTGGGTTTGGATTGTTTCTTCTCTTGTGGCATGTTATCGGGTTCATCAATTGTTGAAGTGGGGAATTCTCTTATCACAATCTGATCTATAATGAGTCTTATTAATCCTCATGGAAATTCCTCCTTTCATTTCAGTGAAGTTCCCAAGCCTTCTATGTGCCCTCAATCAGATGTTTAGGATTGTCTCTCACCCTCGGACCAACAACCTAGACTTATTCAAACCTATTTAATCAGAGTTCCCAACCATCTAGGATAATTTCCATCTCGATGACACCATCCCGATGGATCAACCACCACAATCTAACAGTCCTCAAAGTCGGGGTTTAACGGTCACGATTATGTCGAAGTATTTATACTCTCAACAATTATTCCCCACTTGGACGTCCTTCCCACATGCTAAAAAGTGGAACCCACAGAATTTACAATAGAGATTTGATCTCATCCCCATACACATCAACGATCCTCCATTATCCTCAGAGTCCCTTCCGTTGGTGTATTTCCTTTATGGCTGCTAGGATTTGTTCAAACAACTTACTTTGATCATGCTTACTCCGACGAATCAAATGATCCTCATATGTCTAATCTAATGGTCTTCATGGTCTTCGGGGATGAAACATAATCCTGTGAGGGTTTTGAATTCCTCCTCCTTGGAGTAGTTCTTGCTAGATCCAATGATTGGGATATCACACACACAGTCCACTAGATCTTTGGTTCTCAGAGTTTCCATCATCAGAATCAGTTACAACCCTTCTTCCTAGACTTTGGACTTTCCCTCTTGTGACAATATTCTTATTGGATCCAACAATCCCTATTTTCCATTGCCTCTCTCCATAAATCAATGATTCTCATCAAATCATAGATTTCCCATCGGGGTCCTAATACAACCTTTCCCACATTCACTTCGACAGTGGAACCATATGATCAATGGCATCGATATACTGGGGACATAGAATCGAAAATTGTGATTTGTTTTGATTCAACGCGAGGTTCTTTTACTGGACAATGGTTTGAAGTTGGGACTTAGCCAATTTCAGGGGTTTATAATGAGTCTTGAGGAGTTGGATAACTGCTCCAAGACCATCGATAGCCTTTCAACACCATCAAAAGAAAATATTTCATATATTGCAATATTTCCACTTAAGGATTTGGTTTTCCCTCAGAACTCAAGGCCTTCTATCTCTCATAGGATCTCCCCGACAATAGGGTACTAGCATTATTGGACAATGAAGTTTTTGTCCATATCATGCAAACTTTCCTCTCAAGGCTACAGGGCTCTCAAGGACACATACTTTCCATCTTTGAATCACTCAGGGTTTTAATTCCTTGATTTCAAGAATTCACATTTCCCATTTAATTTACATACATACATACATACATGTAACATTCATACATAATTTAACAAGTCAAGTTAAAACACTTATATGATCATGAAAATGGCCAACACTAACTGACTGAGAGAGGAGGCCTTTCCTCCCAACCTTAGGCCATATTGTAGAGTTCCTTCCTACAGTATGCCACCCCCATGCCAAGCCATGATACCACATAGGGAATGATTCAATTGGTTTCCAAACTCATTATTATCCAAGAAGGTTACTCTCCTTCCTCCTTTGACAACAAAAAAGGTTTCCGCCTTCCCACTGAGCTCAATAAATCTATAGGTTTATCAGGTGGTTTCTCAACTAGATTTCCTCTGCATAAGGGAGTCCATTCTCTGCTAAACAATCCCTCAACGACCTCCCCTTACCAATGTTGGTTTCTGTCTAGTAAACACCAAATTTTAGTCCTCTTTTTCTCCAGTCTAGATTCAATTCTTCTTTGCTTCAGGGTGATCAATATTAAATTGGACAATCTTCCTATTTTCTTCAAGGAAACTCTCTCTTATCTTCCTCAACCCATTCTCACGAACCACTCTTTTCACTATGCTATCATTCTGAGAGCCTATTGCTCACTTGTTCCTTTCCAGGTCAGCTCTTATCGATATCCTTTGCCTCTATTTTTATAACACCACTCTTAGAGTCGAACTATTATCTTTCATGTGTGTTCTCTATCTACTTTTTGCAGTCTCTCTTTCTACCCTCCTGCCTTGTTTGTCCTGTATCCCCTTCTGTTGGTATTTCAGTGGTGTTTTCCACCTTTGGTCTCTTCCTCTGCCAATCCTTGGGATTCCCATGGCTTCCTTCATAAGAAACCTCTAGTTAGGGATCTGAATTTTGAAGGGGAAATCTAATGGTTGTACTTCTGTCAGGTCATTCAATTGGCTCGTGCCTCCTCCAAGAGACCAATCTTTCAACAAATATTAACTATCCCAACCACCTCTACGACTTCCATAATTGGTCACATGGATCCATATAGATCAGGTACGATGGAAGGTGTAATATTATGCCTAGAAATCATAATTTAGTTTGTTAAATGAGCTTCATATTTTATTCATAAAAACAACTCAGTTTATCAATCCTTGCTTCATCAATTCCCACTTATGTATCATGGACAATACTTTCGAGGTTATTCCCTCTCATTCAACGATTTGGTTTATCTTATTAATAAAAAGTGATTACATGATTCATAATTACATCATATGAAGTCCTAAGAATAATTATAGTCTTGGGGAAAAATAGGGTGTTACATTCCCCTCCCTCTTAAAAGAAACACTGTCCTCGATGTTTAAAACACCATATATACAAATTATACAAAAAAAAAAAATGTGTATGCCAATCTCATGGCATCTTCCAACTCCCATGTATCCTCGTCTGCTCGAAAGTGCTTCCATTGCACATTGACCTGCACAATGGCTCAGTTCCATAGAATTGTTTCTCTCCTGTCCAAGATGCATTGAGGTTTGGGTTGGAGTTCTCCCTCTGGTTCCACCTGTATCACAATACAATCAATAATATGATTAGGATCATGTATGCATTTCTTTAACAAAGACACATGGAACACATTATGATCTCTAACTATAGGTGGTAATGAAAGTCGGTATGCTACTGGTCCCACTCTTTCCAATACTTCAAATGTTCCACAGTAGTGGGGTGCTAACTTAACACACATTCTCATTCTCAAGGAAATTCTCTTTGGTTTCACTAGGAGATACACATGATCTCCCACTTTGAAATATTTGTGAGTTCTCTTTCTATATGCATAGTTATTTTGTTTGTCCTAGAATACCTTCAAATTCAATCTTATCTTAACCATGGCATGATCCATCTCTTTCAACAATTTCAGTCCAAGTGTGATGTTTTCCAATGGACTATCCCAGCTGATTGTAACTCTACACTTTCTTCCATACAAAACCTCAAACATGCTCAACTTCAATGATTCTTGATAGCCATTGTTGTAGGAAAACTCTACTAAGGGAAGATACTCTTGCCACTGATTAGGATAATGCATAAGATGCATTCTCAACATTTCCTCTAACGCTTGATTCACTCTTTTGGTCTGGCCATCTATTTGAGGATGGTAGGTTGTACTAAACACCAATTGCATCCCAATTTTGCAAATAAGTGTTTCCATAATTTGAAGTGAACTTGGCATCTCTATCATAAATTATGGTCTTGGGTAAACCATGCAATATGAAAATATCCTTTATAAAAATAGTAGAAACATCTATGGATTTGAAAGTAGACTTAATGGGTATAAAATAAGTTGCCTTGCTCAGCTTGTCCAATATAACCATGATTGCATCATGTTTCTTGATTGTCTTTGGTAGACCAATAATAAAATCCATGGAAATCATTTCCCATTTCCACTTCTGAATTTGAAAAGGATGCAATAACCTAGCACAATGTCTATGCTCAAATTTTACCTATTGACACTCCAAGCATTTTGCAATATACTAAGCAATGTCCTACTTCATTCCAAGATAATAATACAACTGCCTTGTTGTTGTCACCATTTTCTGGTAACCGAGATGACCTACATATGGTCTCCTATGGAACTCGTCCATGACCAAATGTCTCAAATTTGTTGAATTAGGATCATATATGTTGTTTTTATACAACAAAAACCCACCAGTCCCAAGATGATATCCTTCATACTTATTTTCCCTGAGTTCTTGTTGTAATTCCTTCATAACTTGATTGAAGAACTTGTCTTCCAAAAAGAGGATTTTAATCCTCTTGTTGATGTCAGACTCTCCTACACTCTCTGCTGCTAAGTGTACTATATGAACGCTTCAATTGAGTTTGCCTGCCACCTTTTTATCCTTTCCTTTAATGTGTTTGATTTCAAAATAAAAATCCTTAATCAACGCCAACCACCTGACATGTCTGGAAATCAACCTTGGTTGGTCTAATAGGTACTTCAAACCATAGTGGTCTTTCATTAGGACAAATCTTCTCCTGATCAAGTAATGCCTCCACATCTTCAATGCATACACAATTGCTGCCAACTCTAGATCGTGGGTAACATAATTCTACTCATGCTCATTCAATTTTCATGATTCATAAAAAATCACTTGCTCTTCTTTCATAAGAAATCCTCCTAGTCCTTCCTTGTAAGAATCATTGCAAACTAAGAAATCTTTTTTTGGGTCTGCAATTTTCAGAATAGGAGCATTAGTTAGAAGATGCTTCAGCTGCTGAAAGTTATCCTCACACTCTCGTGACCATAATTTTTTTTTCCCCTTTCTATGTAAAGAGGTAACATGATTAGTGATCTTGGAAAATATATTTATGAACCTCCTACAATATCCATCCAATCCCATGAAGGATATTACTTCTGTCACATTCCTAGGAGTAGGCCAATCCATGATTGTCTTGACATTTTCGGGGTCCACTGCCACTCCTTTTGCTGAGATTATGTGGCCTAAATATTGGATTTATTTTTGAAATAAATCACACTTGCTAAACTTATCATACAACTGGCGCTCTCTCAACACCTGTAGCACCATCCTAATAATCTCTTTGTGTTCTTCTCTATTCTTGGAATACACTAAAATGTCATCCAAAAATACTAACAAAAACTTGTCCAAATACTTGTTGAGCACACTATTCATTAAACACATGAATGTGGCTAGTGCATTTGTAAGCCCAAATGGAATCACTACAAACTCATAATGACCATACCTTTTCCTAAAGGATGTCTTGTGGATGTCCTCATCCTTGATTATGACTTGGTGATATCCTGACCTCAAGTTAACCTTTGAGAAAATTGTAGATCCTTTGAGATGGTTAAAGAGATCATCTATCTTAGGAAAATGATACTTGTTCTTGATGGTCATCTTGTTCATCTGCATATAGTCAATACACAGTTGCAATGTGTCATACTTTTTCTTTACAAGCAGCGCTGGTGCTCCCCATGGAGATACACTTGGCCCGATATAACCTTTATCCAACATTTCTTTCAGTTGCACCTTCAACTCCACCAAATATGATGTGCTCATCCTGTAGGGTACCTTGGATGATGGCACCACTCCAGGTACAATATGTATTGAAAAATCAAGAAATCTTTTAGGAGGTAGTCCTGCAACTTCCTTTGGAAACACATCCTTAAACTCCCATAACACAACATGATCTTCAGCCTTAAACTTATTTCTTTCTACTAAGCTAAGTACTTGTATCACATATAAAGGGGCACCCTTTTCCAATGAACTTCTTGAGCTACAACGTTGATATTTGCCTTATTGAAATTGGATTTCGAATGCCCTGCAAAATTCTTGCATTTCCCTCCTCATATTTACATTCCAAAACCTTCTCATAACAATTTGACTTTGAATTGTGGGAAACTTTCCAGTCCATTCCCAACATAACATCATATGAGCCTAGGGGTAGGATATTCAAGGAGTCCCAAGTCTGTAGTCAATTCATTTCAATTGGACATGCTTCAATCACGTCAACCACTTTCCTCTTTGTTCGATTGGCTAACTAGACTAACCATGCTTTTGCATGTTTCTTTATCTGTAATGAACATGCCTCAACAACTTGAGGTGAAATATAACTTAGGTTAGATCTTGAATCAATTAAAATAGAAACATGTTTCTTGGCAACAATACCTTCTAGTTCCACCATAGAGGTTTGGCATTCTTCTTGCCGATTCTCCACAACTGCATGTATTCTTGACACAATTTTGGTTACATCGTTGACTGTAGCTTCTTCTTGTACATTATACACTTTCTTGTTGTCATTCTTTATGTGAGTAAAATCCCTCAACATATGTGGTCTCCACATCCCTAGCATTGCAAGGGTCCTTTCTTGTACTCCTCTTCTCTTTCTCTTGCTTTCTCTACTGGTTTATTTCCACTTTGAGATGGAAGGTTTTGTTGATGCACACTTCTACTTGGTTGACCCAAATATGCACCTTTCCTAGAATTTCCACATGGGAATGAATTGAATCCCTTCTTCTATAATCCACTAGTTTCCTTCCTCTTCCAGTATTTTGAGGGATGTGTCTTATTCTTAGACTGATCATAGAAACACTTGGCCTTCCAAATAGTGTCCTCCAACATCTTGGGTTTATCAAACTTAATCCTGTCTTGGTAGGACTGTGGCAACCCACCAAGAAAATGATGCACTCTTGCTTTCTCATCCTTGAGGTAAGAGACACACTGATGCAAGAGCATCTACGACTTCATCAAGCGAGCCAGTGTGTGGAAAGAGAAGAACAGCTGGACAAGCCAGCAAACCCCAAATTTTGAATTCTACCTTGGTATTGTTGCGCCGCCGTTTAACTAAAGGCATTCAAAGTGAGCGCACTTGCATTGTATTATGGATAGGAAGGCATTTAATGGTTTTAATGTTGTTAGATAGAAATTAGCTGTAGATTAGACAGTTTTTACTTCCAGGAGGGAAAACGAATATAGGCACCCTCCTTGTATAATTGATGATTATTCAGCATTAGCATAGAAGAGCAAGATAGAGAACAGAGCAGAGAGTCGTGAAGAAACCCCATGTACAGACATTGAATTAATAGGAAAGCTTTGATTCAATTTCATGGATGTGTTTGATATCTGGGTGTTGTTGATATTATGTTGTTGCATATTTGCTTCTTTATATGCTTATCTTCTATATGCTGCGTATGTGATTGCATATCAGGTTCGAAACCTGAGAGAGTGAGGGAATAAGTTCCAATTGTTTCACTATTCGAACCAGGAGATTCCTGCATAGAGTGTAGTCGAATTCCTCCGCATAGAGTGCGTCGAGGAGGTTCTACAGTGAAGTCCTTATTCTCGTCGACCAGAGTTGTGTTGGGTTATTTGAATCGTGTAGGTGAGTTCAGGTCGGATTTGAAGTCTCAGTAGCAAGTCTGAGAAGAGTAAGCCCGGGGTTGTTGTGACTGCGAGTGCATAGAACCTGGAAATCTTCAACATCGTTGAGGGTTGGCGAAGGTCGAGGTCGAGCACAGGGAGCGTGTCCGAGGGAGCTCTGAAGGAGTCCGAGTTGCAGAAGCTCAAGAGGGATAGAGCCTTTGCTTCTCGGTGGGAGCAGGCCCCAGTGAAGTTCATACAGAGCGAAGGTGGTAAAGCGGAGAACCCTCCAAGAGGAAGAGAATCGACGATTTGCAATTGTTGTGGAGAGTCGAGAAATCCCGCAGACCATTAGATCGCGGAGAAGTTGCGAGGGTGTTAACTCACAGGTGCACGAGAGGCTCCGTCGTCATCGAACATCGACATATAGGGGTTGGCGAGTGCAAGAGTTGCATGCACGTTGAAATCGTGTGTCGCGATTTCCCGATTTAGTCGGAGCCGTCGATCAGGGCAGGGACGCGTGGCATTTGATCCCGGGAGAGTCGGGGTTCGGCACTCGGTGATTACAACAATAGGAAATTTGCGTCGTGGATTCGCGATCCGCGAAATCCCGAAGTGACGTGGTCACGGGGAACTCCAGGGAGCGAGTGGAGGACAGGTGGCGTGGTCACGAAGAATCGACACCTCGGCACTCGGGGTTTGTAAGCACAAAAGGTCTACCTCGTGGGTAGCATTTTTCCGAGAGGAAAACCCCCGACACGGGGCGTTGACCGTTGACCATTGGCACTCGGGACTCGTCATTTGAGTGGCCGGGAGCAGTGTTATGAATCTCGCGATATCGCGAGATCCGATCTTCCGATACCCGAAGGAAGGATCGCCGAGAAGTATTATGTGGGTAAAGAACTCCTGAGGGAGTTGGAAGAGATTTGACTCTTCGGGCCTGGTTCAAAGAGAAGGTCCTGGTGGAGTGACCGGCTGCTGTGAGAGCGGTTGACATCAAGTGGTATCAGAGCGAGAAGTGGAGCTCTCTTTGTTCAGGTAGCAGAGAGAAGCAAATTTCACAATGCCGCCCAGAAGAGAGAGGCAGTCACCTGATCGTGAGGATAGGGATGCCCGAAGAAGGGGTAGGCCAGCAGGAAATGATGAGATAGAGCGAGAGATGAGAGATCTCCGAGCCAGACTTGAAGAAATAGAGACCACCCAAAGACGTGGTGTTGGTGCAACAGAGTTCAGTGATCCCGAGATTGAAGAGGAAGCTGGACATGCTTAAGAAGAAGTCACGGCAGAAGACGCGTCAACCGAGAGGTTGATTAGAGCCATTTCGAGGATGAGCTCGAAGACGAAGATGGACATTCCCGTCTACGAGGGAAGTCTAGAAACAGAGGAATTGCAGGATTGGATCCGAGCATTGGATACCTACTTCGATTACGAAGACATCGAAGAGGAAAAGAAGGTGAGACATGCCGTCACGAAGCTGAAGGGACATGCAGCCTTATGGTGGGACGAGCTGCAGGCAGAGAGACGTTCCCGAGGCAAACAGAAGATCAAAGGCTGGGATCGGATGATCGCCAAGATGAAGGCGAAGTTCATCCCGAGGGATTACCAGATCACATTGTTCAGGCGCATGCAGAACCTGAGACAGAAAATGATGACGGTGAAAGAATACACCGAGGAATTCTATAGGCTCAACATTCGAGCTGGTCATCGGGAGAGTGATGACGAAAAGGTGGCGAGATACCTGAATGGGTTGAGGTATGACATTCAGGACGAACTGAGTATGGTTACCATCCGAACAGTTGAGGATGCATACTAGATGGATTTAAAGGCCGAAGAGAAGCTGAGCCGCAAGCAGGGACAGCAAGGGTGGGGCAGAAGCTAGCCCAGAGGCAAGACAATTGCCCAAGAGAAAACACAGAAGCCCAGGGAGGATTAGAGGATACCTCAGGGAAAAGATGAAAGAGGTGATACCTCGCAGCAGAGGCAAAAGAGTTCTGAGCCGAGAAGGCAGTCAGAAGATCAACAAGGAGGATATGCTGACGCCAACACGTTCCCTCGTACCCAAGGTAGAGGACGAGGTCGAGGAGGAGTTATCACATGTTTCACGTGTGGTAAGGACGGACACAAGGCCGTTGACTGTCCAGAAAGGAAAATGGACAGAGGAAAAGCTCACGTCGCTGAGGCGCAGAGGCGTGATGTGGAAAGTGAAGATGCAGACAGCGGAAGATCGCTGGGGATGTATAAAATCCTTTTGAAGCCTGAGAAGGAGGTGGAGAGCGCAGTGCAGAGGAGCAGACTGTTCAGAACGGCTTGTACAGCCAAGGACAGGAAATGCAAAGTCATAATTGACAGTGGGAGCACTGACAATCTCGTTTCAACCAAGATGGTGGAGAAATTGGAGCTGACAACAACTAAGCACCCGAGTCCATACAAGGTCTCGTGGTTACAGAAAGGACACCGGGTAAGTGTCACTAAACAATGCTTAGTTAAGTTTAAAATTGGGAACTATCACGATGAGATCCTGTGCGACGTCATTCCCATGGACGTATGTCACATATTGTTGGGAAGACCATGGAAATATGATCGGAATGTTGTTCATGACGGGAGAATGAACACATACACTTTGGAGAAGGATGGGAAAACCCATAAACTGCTGCCGATAAAAGATAAGGAAGTAAAGCTAAAAGCTAGCAGCACGATACTTCTCATGAGTGGGAAGGAGATTTTTACAGAGCTGGAGAAGAATGAAGATCCACAGTTCTTTGTGGTCAGGAAGCCAAGGATTGTCCTGACAACCACAAGAGTGGACGACTTGCCAGAGGAGATTCAACAACTTCTGGGAGAGTTTGCTGATATCATCGTGGACAAACTACCTCGTTCGTTACCACCGATGAGGAGTGTGAGTCACCACATTGACCTCATACCTGGAGCAAGTCTACCAAATAAGGCAGCGTACAGGTTGACACCCCAGGAGAACGAGGAATTCAAAAGGCAGGTACAGGATCTGCAGGACAAGGGACTAGTGAGAGAGAGTTTGAGTCTGTGTGTCGTTCCAACAGTACTAAGTCTGAAG
>SNQJ01S0059679.1:0-12621 GCA_010110895.2 Picea sitchensis | reverse complement strand
CATATTGTTGGGAAGACCATGGCAATATGATCGGAATGTTGTTCATGACGGGAGAATGAACACATACACTTTGGAGAAGGATGGGAAAACCCATAAACTGCTGCCGATAAAAGATAAGGAAGTAAAGCCAGAAGCTAGCAGCATGATACTTCTTATGAGTGGGAAGGAACTTCTCACAGAGATGGAGAAGGATGAGGATCCACAATTCTTTGTTGTTAGGAAGCCGAGAATTGTCCTGACAAACACAAGAGTGGACGACTTGCCAGAGGAGATTCAACAACTGTTGGGAGAGTTTGCTGATATCATCGTGGACGAACTACCTCATTCGTTGCCACCGATGAGGAGTGTGAGTCACCACATTGACCTCATACCCGGGGCAAGCTTACCAAATAAGGCAGCGTACAGGTAAATTGACCTCAATATCTCAATAAACCTTTTGGTATATGCATCCATGGTAAATTGACCCAACTTATGCTCATGGAATTCTTTGATTTTTTCATCACAATACTTCTCCGATAGGTAAGCCTTTCATAACTATTTCTCAAAATGATTCCATGCCAGATTTATTTCCTCCAGTCCCTTGATCTCCTTGAGGTATTCCCATGAGATGGAAGCTCCTCCATTGAGGTTAAAATTACTATTCTTTCCTTAGTTTTCTCAGATTAATTATGCACCCAAAATTACTTTTTAAGACCAAACAACCATGCCTGTGCTTCTTATCCTTTCTTGATTTATCCATCGAAGGTAGGTGACTTAGCCTTCTTGAATTATTCAGTCAAAGATATCTAAGAATTATTCCTCTTTTTCTTCTTTGGGACACTATTTGATTATGTGCCACTACTAGATTGCTCTAGTGAAGTAGTCTTCTTGTTAGACGACTCTATGGAAATACTTCAGCCAGATATGCCCCTCTTGGAATCTCAATACCTCTTTCTGGAAGAACTCTTTCCCTCATCTTTGTGATCCAATTCATGCTTCTAAGCATCTAAATGGGTTTTTAACCTCTCTGACGGTTGTAACTCTACATTACTTGGGCCTTGCTATATATGTTTTTGAATCTCTATAAAACTCTATAGTAACACCATGTTCAATTCTTCCTACTCGGCCTGAGCTCTCATGAGCCTTTCATTGTCTGCCTTCAGACTTATAACAATGGAAATTAAATCTGGAGGATTTTACTGTTTCTCTATCCCTCCATATATCATATTCCTCAACTCTGAGATGTGAGGTGTATTCCATACTATATCGTACCATTCACCTCTATTGTCCTTCAATACGTCCTACGTGCTGAGATAAAAAATATCATTAGTAATACATTACATGTTTAAGACATACATGTTAAAAAACATCAAAATTTTCTTAAACGGTTTCAAACAGCCTTGGTGACCCATTCAATCCTAGAGTTTGAACTCTTCTTTGATACCACTATGTGACACACCCAACCCCATTAAACCAAACTTAGGCTGGTGGGATGTTGGGTTTGGATTCTTTCTTCTCTCGTGGCATGTTATTGGGTTCATCAGTTGTTGATGTGAGGAATTCTCTTATCACAATCTAATCTATAATGACTCTTATTAATCCTTAGGGAAATTCCTCCATTTAGTTCAGTGAAGTTTCCAGACCTCCTATGTGCCCTCAGTCAGACAATTGGGATTGTCTCTCTACCTCAGACCAACGATCTGGACTTATTCAAACCTATTTCATCGGAGTGCCCAACCATCTAGGTTAATTTCCTTCCCAATGGCACCATCTCGACGGATCAACCACCACGATCTAATGGTCCTCAGACTCAGGGTTTAATGGTCATGATTATGTTAGAGTCTTTATCCTCTCGAAAGTTATCCCCCATGTTAGCACATCCAATGTTTTGTTAAATTTTGGAAAAAATTGTAGTCTTGAAAGGACAATGTGCTCCTAGGATTGATTGCATTGTTCATCAAGTCAAAATATTCGGTCACTTGGAAAAAAATTAAGATTCTTTTGGTAAAAATTTGGTTTCACAAGTCCTTTTGGTTCTTGGGTTTATATGATGGGTTTTTAATTATTTTTGGTAAAAATAATGGGGTCGAGGCCAAATATCTAAGTATTCAAACCAACCATAGAGGCCAGAGCCAAACACCAATTACCGAGTCACATGCCAACACAACACACAATATCAAATCAACACCAAAGAGCAAGTGCCAAGAGACCAAGGAGAGGGGTATAGTTTCACTACGTGTGGGGTATACAAAGAAATAGTTGCCAATATTCTATACATGCAAAAATATTCTACACGTGGATTAGGTTTGTGCCTATGCATGTGGGATATATTCTATACACGCAAAAATAAAATTCCATGGCAACACACTAGAACTTGACAACAAAGATATATCATGGAAGTTCAAGCTCAATCATCGATACTCATTGTGGAATAATGAATCCTGTCAGTAGCACAATTTAATCCAATGTATGCCCATTCACCGAGTTGAAATTGTCTCAATGTCAACGAAACACCAAGGTGTCAAGTGCACACTCAAATAGATGTTTCAAGTAACCAGAGAAAATGTCCAGGTGTCATCTGATTGTTGAAATCGCCCTTTTGGAGAAATCAAATGTTGACAGAGAACGCCAAGAGGGTGAAATTGTTTTAATCTTCCTCGAAGATGCAGAGTATAACATTTGCATGAAAACTATATATTCCAAGTAAATTCCAATCGCATGATGAATATTTTTCCCAACCCTTGCAGGTGTTAGAAATCTCATTGAAATAGCATGAAAAATATTGACCTAACGCTAGAATATTAAACATTTATATACCAACTCTGAGCGCCAAGTATTAATTGTGCTCGCATGTGTCGTAAATAAAATAGGGTTAGGCATGGTAAAAGATCTTGTGGACATGTTTCATGCCATTGCTTTTATAAAATCTAGCTGGTGTGACCTAGAAAATCAATTAAAGGTGTTCAACTAATTATGGGTGATTGGTCTCAAGGTAGAAATTCTTGGGAAGACATTTGTTGCTTCAAAAATTTCTTATTTTGATAATGGTTTTTTTTACCAGTTCTGTGAGGCTAGTAAGTGCAAAATTTCGAAATATTTTGGACTGATTGGCTAGTACCTCCTGGATTTTTATAATCATAACAATAACTAATGTTACTCATGTATTTTTTACCACTGAAGGGAGTAATCTTGTCTACCTGGAAATTGGAGAGGAAGTATTCACTGAGGTGAAATATTTGGAAATCGAGTTTGATTTGTCTTGCCTTGATATAAATTCTATTGGCCCAGTTTGTTGAAAGTGCCATTTTATCAAGTAAATAATGAGCCCAAATTTTATATGTGCCAAGGTCTAATGTCCCCAGCCATCAACCCACTTGTCGGGCAACACTACTACGCAGAAACATTCTCATACTTATGTAGTATGCACTTAAATGAAGTTAAATGACTTAACCGAGTAAACATATAATTACTACTAACATACAAAATTAATGGAATCAACAGTAATATCATTGCAACAAAATACATGATAATATTGAAAGCATCACAAACATGCATTTTAATTGAATTTAAACACATGCATATACTTATCTTTGAAACTATAGTAACTCCACCAACCATGTGTAGACCTTCTATGAACCTCCCAGCCTTAGACCACGTTTCTCATCACGCTCAGTAGTGGGTCACCCCCGAGTTGGGACTAAGCTCCACCCAAGGTAAGGGAATCCTAGACTAGGCTGAGGTTATAGGAAAACTGCACAGAGAAACCAAAAGGATTCTCTCCAGGATCCTTCTTACGCCCACTACTCACAGACTCACATTCCCCACATGCCTGTTCCGCCCAGGAGTATACACCTTCACAAGCATAGTCCATCGATGCTTCACCTCACCTTTGGGCTTAGGCAACATGTCAGATCAGGAATTATCAGAGATCTGTAGCTGGTGTTGGACTCTCTCTGGAAGAAAACCACTTCCCCAACAGACTCCCTCACCTAGAGAGAGTTGCTCACAGGTCTAACAACCTGCCTCTTCTACCACGGGCCTGACAACCCGGTTCTTCCACTAGTTTCCAAATCAATTCTTGCAATTTCAGGATGACAATAATGACAACATCTTGGGTTAACTCGCAGGTGACAGCAGCACCAGGAAAGCAGGGTGTGGAAACAGGAAACGCCAACAAGTCACTAAGACACAACACGGTTCAGGTAACATCGGTTTCAGGATACGTGACAAGAAATTCATGCAGAGGTCGAACACATACTCAACATTTCGGGCAGAGGATGTATCGACCTCTCAAGAAAACATCACAGGCTTCATTTTTCAGAGCTGTGTGAGACTTACAAAACTCAGATGCAGAGATTCCTCGGTTCAGACAACAGACGACAGAATGGAGGACAAACCCCTATCTCGTCTCAATTATTTGGTTAAATTTCATGTGCTTGGGCCGACACATGTCGCCCATGAGGCTACATGCACTCCATCAGCATGCCTTCCCTTTTTCACATGTTCCCTCTTCCAGGAACTTAGGATAAAAAAAAAATACATTTCACATAGCTTTTGGAATAATAATAAATTATTATTCCTAAGGACTTAAGCCCCTAAGCTTAGCCCATAGGCTCAACACTTAGCCTCTCTTTCCAACCTTTCAACCCCTTTTCCCTTACCCACCTTCTGGAAGCTTAGTCCCGCATCACTCTTTCTTCGTGGTCAGTCTGCACACAACGATGTTTAATCTTTATTAATGTTCTGCATATTACATAGATACAAAAATAGACTCTTTGCCTTTAACACTTAGGATCTCTAGCCTAATAAACACATAAGCCTACCAACTTATCAATACTCGTCTCACTGACCTACAAAACATGATTACAACAGGGCTCTTCCTTGGGGATATTACAATCCCCTCCCCTTATTTTTGCACTGTCCTCAGTGCAACTCTTTACACAACACCAACAAGATTTTCAAAATATTAAAAAAGATGTGGGTATTCTGCCCGCATAGAATCCTCATGCTCCCATGTCGCATCCTCAGGACCATACCAGTTCCACTGGACCTTTACAAG
This sequence comes from Picea sitchensis, assembly GCA_010110895.2. Lineage (NCBI taxonomy): Eukaryota > Viridiplantae > Streptophyta > Pinopsida > Pinales > Pinaceae > Picea > Picea sitchensis. Next base: position 7,583 of record SNQJ01S0059679.1, on the reverse strand, counting down.
TCCTATGGATCGATTCCAGAGCTATTTTTTTTTCCGGTCCAATATGCACACAAGATTCACTTGCATGACACCTTCTTGCTCCACCTGAATCACATTCCAATCAATTACATGATTAACATCAAGTATATATTTCTTAAGAAATGAAACATGAAACACATTATGTATAGTCATGGATGCAGGTAATGCAAGCATATATGCAACTAGCCCAATCCTTTGTAGGATTTCAAATGGCCCGCAAAATCTGGCTGCCAACTTGGTGCAGTTTCCCAACTTTAGGTAACTTCTATTGGATGTTACTTTCAGGAAAACATGATCACCCACTTTAAATTTTATGTGGGTTTTGTTCTTATTAGCATAACTCTTCTGCCTGTCTTGGGTAGATTTCAAATTCTGCTTAATTTTTAGCATTTGATATTCCATTCCTTGAGCAACTCTGGCCCAACTACTGCCCTATCAGCTGGATTATCCCAGCTTACTAGAGTATTGCACTTTCTTCCATAAAGTGATTCAAATGGGCTCATCTTCAACGATGCGTGATACCCATTGTTGTAGGCGAATTCTACCAAATGTAGGTAGTCTTCCCATTTCGATGGTTTTTCCATCACATACATCCTTAGTATGTTTTCTATTAATTGATTCACCCTCTCGGTCTTCCCATCGGGCTTAGGATGATAGGATGTAATAAAGTTCATATTCGTTCTGAACCCATTGAATAACCCCTTCCAGAAATTTGAGGTAAATTTCGGGTCTCTGTCAGACATAATTGTCTTAGGGATTCCGTGCAATCGTGCTACTTCCCTCACAAAGATGTCGGCAACATACGTTGCCTTGTGAGTAGTCTTTAACGGAATGAAATGGGCAACTTTCGTAAGCTTGTCCACCACCACCATAATTGAATCATGCTGGTTGCCTGTTCTAGGCAATCCTGTGATGAAGTCCATTGTCACTACCTCCCACTTCCACTTAGGAATGGGTAAGGGTTGCAACAAACCTGCTTGGTGTCTGTGCTCAGCTTTAACCTTCTGGCACTCCATACATATGGCGATGCATTCAACAATCTCCTTCTTCATACCTGGCCATAAATAATGGCTCTTGACTGTTGCCACAGTTTTCTAATATCCAAGGTGCCCTGCATAAGGCACATTATGCATTTCATGAAAAATCATACATTTCAAGTCCTGGACATTAGGTATATATATTATGTTCTTGTACAGAAGTGTTCCATCTATTTCCAATTTATAATTTTCCACTTTCTGTGGCATCGTGCCTTGTTGTAGCTTTTCTACCAGCTCCATGTACTCAAATCTGCATTTGCAGCTTCCAAAATTCTCCCATTTATATTAGTTCGGTACATGCTAATGGCTGTAGCATGTAACTCGTGTACTCTCCTGCTGAGTGCATCAACCACTTTATTCTCCTTCCTTTTGATATGCTTGATATCAAAATCGTACTCATAGAGAAACTCCAACCACCTACTCTGCCTAGCATTCAAGGTTGGATGATCGAACAAATACTTCAGACCGTTATGGTCTATTCTCAGTTCGAACCTCCTTCCCATGAAGTAATGTCTCGACTTATTTAGAGCGTGTACTATGGATGCCAACTCCAAATCATGAGTGGCATAGTTCCTTTCATGCTCTTTCAACTTTCTGGATTCATAAAAAATTATGAATCCATTTTGACTGAGGACTCCTCCCAGTCCTTCTTTTCATGCATCAGTGCATACCATGAAATATTCATTTGGATCTGCAATCCTCAATATTGGAGCACTGGTTAACAGTTGCTTCAATTGCTGAAAGCTTTTCTCACAATCCTCTATCCACTGAAACTTCTTCTCCTTCCTTTGCAAGGAAGTGATAGGGTGAGCTATCCTCAAGAACCCTACGATAAATCTTCTGTAATAACCAACTAAACCCATGAAGGATATAACTTATGTCACATTATTTGGTGTTGACCATCCTCTAATGGCCTCAATCTTCTCAGGATCTACAACTATCCCATCCTTCAAAATAATATGCCCCAAGTAATGGATCTGTTTTTTATAAAACGAGCACTTGCTCAGCTTGACATACAATTGGTGCTCTCTTAGAACCTGCAATACCATCCTCAGATGTTTTTCATTCTCTTCCTCCGACTTGGAATACACCAAGATGTCATCTAGGAATACTATGACAAACTTTTCTAGATATTTTCTGAATATACCATTCATTAAACACATAAAAACAATGGGTGCGTTTGACAACCCAAATGGCACCACTGTGAATTCATAGTGACCATACCTTGTTCTAAAGGAGGTCTTGCTGATGTCTTCATCCTTTATCCTTACCTGGTGATATCCTGACCTGAGGTCTATCTTCGAAAATATCTTCGCATCCTTCAACCGATCAAAGAGGTCATCAATCCTCGGCAGAGGATATTTGTTCTTTACAGTTACTTTGTTCAATTGTCTGAAATCAATACACAATCTCAACGTCCCATCCTTCTTCTTCATGAATAGGACCAGGGCACCCCAAGGTGACACACTTGGGTGTATATACCCCTTCTTCAGAAGCTCTTCAAGCTGTAATTGTAGCTCTTTCATCTTTGGCGTACTCATTCTGTAAGGATCTTTTGACACTGGAGCTGCTCCAGACATCAAGTTTACAAAGAAATCAATATCTCTCTTCGGCGATAATCCTGGTACCTCCTGGAATACATATTCAAACTCATTTAGTACCGCATGATCTCCAATATTTGAGACCTCATACTTAGATTCTTCCTCCACATGGGCTGCAAATAATTGACAACCTTTTCTGTAGCACTTCTTCAGCTGCATTGTTGAGATTTCTTTGATAGCAACAACTCTGGGAATTCCTTGGACTATTCTTCGATTCTCTTCCTCATCCAGGCAAGTGAATTCCTTATTACAAAAATCCAAGATGGCATGGTGTTGGTCCAAACAGTCCATCTCAATTAGACAGTCATACGAACCTAAGGGCAGAACATTCAATTCATCCTTTGTGCTCAGTCCATTCATGTCCACAGGACAGGACTTAACCAACTCAATGAATTTTCTCTTGGTTCCTGTAGCCAGCTACACTAACCAAGACTTTTCATGTTGGCTTCTCGACAAATGAAAACTTTCCACCACTCTAGGATCTAGATAACTATGGCTAGCCAATGAATCAATTAAAGTAGTAAATGGTTGGTTGTTAATCATACCTTCTACTTCAATCATGTGTGATTTAATTTCATCTTGCTTGTTGTCTAGGGCTGCATAGATCCTTGGCATTCTACTGCCCATGTCCTCCATTTTTTCATCTTGCTGAACATTATGGACAACTCTCACTTTTCCATTTTTGTAGGGACAATATCTGTACTTATGGTTTCCCTGACAACCCCAACACTGAATGGGCGTCTGTCTTGGCCTTTGTTTCCCCACTTCATCCATTCTCGACTCTCTAAACGATGGCTATCCTTGAGGACTATTTTTGAAAAAGGGAGGTTTGTTTCCCTTCTTCCTCTGCTCTTTCTTAAATTTCTTCTGGTCATCCCAAGCCTTCTGAAAGGTAGGATTTTCTCTTTGCTATTCATATAAGCATTTCTCTCTTCTTATCGTTTCTTCCATGGTATTAGGGTCATCATACTGGATCTTTTTTCCAATGGAAGATTGAAGTCCACTCAAATACCTTTGAATCTTGACAGTTTCCTCTTTGATGAACGAAACATACTTCAACAATTCCAAAAACCTACGTTCATACTCATCAATGGTCATGCTCCCTAGCTTGAGTTCAAAGAACTCTTTCATCTTTCTGTCATAATATCTCTTAGTCAAATACTCCTTCTCGAAATACCTCTTGAATTCCTTCCAAGTGATATCTTTCTCTCTAATGTGTTGCACCTGCACAAGTTGATCCCACCACATGGATGCTTTCCCTTTCAGTTGATACATCACAATTCTTCCTTCCGCATGTGAGGAATAATTTTGTAGTTGGAAGTATTTCCTCATACTGAGCAACCATATTTCGACGTCTTCCTCCTTCTGATGTTCTCCATCAAAAGTAGGAGGCTTAATCTTGTTCATCTCTCCCTTCAATTCATCCACTCCAGATCTCGTGTGCTTTCTGGCAGGAGATGGGCTTGAACTACTATGTGTCCTTCTCTTGGAGCGACCTTGGGAGTGATGATGGTGTCTACCCACACTCCTTGAACTTCTTCCCTCAGAACTCTAGTGACTCCCTGTTATGCACGAGTCACTCTCCTTATCCAACTTCTTTTCTATTCTCTCCAAACTCTTTAACAACTTTATGTTGAATTCTCCTTGTTTTTCCCGAGATTTTCTGAGCTTTCTGCTATCTGCTCGGTGAGTTTGGGCATCTTTTTGCAATCCTTCAATGATCTTCCTTATGTTCCCTTCCTTATCGATCTCTTCTCCATGGCCATTGGAGTTCGATCCTTCAAATCCAAAATGAACATCCATTCCGTTTTCCTTGTCCTCGAAACTGGAAGCAGTCCATGCCCTTTCCATTTCTTTTGCACTCAGTGGCAGTTCTATTTGGTTCTGGTTCTCATTAAACTTCTGCAAACATAACATGCAGACAACCAAAATTGTTAGGTCATTATTCCTTAACAAATCCCACAACATTCATCAACAACTTGATTCAAGAAAACATTCAGTTTCCATGAATTTTTTCGAGCTCTGCTCGGCTCTGTAGTGCAATCAGGCCTTAGCCCTTTTTTCTCAGTTTCCAAACCCACTTGACCATGGTTCTTGACCAAGTGATAGATCTCAAGGTCCTCTTATCGAAACTTCAGGGTTTGGGGATTTTGGTCCTGGAGGCTCTCACAATCGCTTCCCTCTCCAACTCCTAACTTCTGAACTTTTGACCTTTCTAGCCACCGGGCCCATAATACAATTGTCACCAACCAGGGTGGTGACATGTATTTCTCTTAAGAAGGTCCATGTCACCCTAGGCGACGCCCTCCAGCCCCACTGCATCTAATTTTTCCTTCAGGTCCCACTGGCACGTGGCACACATCCCATGGGTCCACAACCATTCAAGTGACGTCAACCTGACCCACTACTTCATCTCTTCGGGATTTCACGATTTCAGGCTTCGAGAGTTTTTGCATCAACACATCCCACTTCTCCCGATAGCCGAAATCCCGAAATTACCCTCTGCTCTTCTGCTCAATCCAACGGTCGAAATATTTTTCCCAGATCTATGGTGTAGATCTTCTCAGGACTTAGGAGTTTCGGGTTTCAAGGGTTTGTGCTTCAGCACACCCCACTTTTCCCAACAACCGAACTTCCGAAAGACTTCTCGGATATCCTCCCTGCACCTTCTCTGAATCTGATGGTCATAAAGGGCTCTCATTTTTCCAAACAGATCCTACAGCTCCAACACCTCAAGTGTTGAGTTCTCTCTCTCTCTGTAGTTAAATGCTATGCCCGACTATGGTTTTATTTCACCGCTACTCCTCCTGAGATTCACACATGGCCAAGTAACCCCTTGGCACTCAGAAACATTCTAAGGTTCAAAATTAGTCCTCCACACACAATTTCCTCTCGAAACGTTGGGTCCAAAGACCACTTATCCGACCCATCTAGGCTCAACGTTGAAACCTTGTGCTCTGATACCATATTGTAACATCCCCGACCATCAACCCACTTGCTGGGCAATGCTACTACGCAAAAACATTCTCATACTTATGTAGTATGCACTTAAATGAAGTTAAATGGCTTAACCGAGTAAACATATAATTACTTCTCTCATACATAATTAATGAGATCAACAGTAATATCATTGCAACAGAATACATGATAATATTGCAAGCATCAAATACATGCATTTTAATTGAATTAAACACATGCATATACTTATCTTTGAAACTGTAGTAACTCCACCAACCATGTGCATACCTTCCACGAATCTCCCAGCCTTAGACTACGTTGTTCATCATGCTCAGCAGTGGGTCACCCCCAAGCTCAGACTAAGCTCCACCCAAGGTAAGGGAATCCTAGACTAGGCTGAGGTTACAAGAAAACTGCACAGAGCAACCGAAAGGATTCTCTCCAAGAACCTTCTTATGCCTACTACTCACAGACTCTCATTCCCCACATCTCTGTTCCACTCGGGAGTATACACCTTCACAATCACAGTCCATCGGTGCTTCACCTTCCCTCTGGGCCTCAAAAACTGGCCGGATCAGGAATTCTCAGAGCTCCGTAGCTGGTGTTGGGACTCTGTCTGGAAGAAAACCACTTCCCCAGTAGAATCCCTCACCTAGAAAGAGTTTCTCACAGGTCTGAAAACCTGCCTCTTCTACCACAGGCCTGACAGCCCGATTCTTCCACCAATTTCCAAATCAATTCCCATAAGGTCAGGATGATAGCAATGACAACAGCTTGGGTTAACTCCCAGGTGACAACAACAACAGGAAAATGGGGTGTGGAAACAAAAAATGATAACAGGTCACTAAGACACAACACAGTTCAAGTAACACCGGTTTTAGGATGTGTAACAAGCAATTCACACAGCGGTCGAACATAGACTCAACAGTTCAGGCAGAGGATGCATCAACTTTTCAAGAAAACATCACAGGCTTTTGGTTTCAGAGCTGCGTGAGGCTTACATAACTCAGATGCAGAGATCCCTCGGTTCAGACAGTGGACGACAGAATGGAGGATGAACCCCCATCTCAGATCAATTCTTCGATTAAATTGCATGTGCCTGGGCTGACACATGTCGCCCATGAGGCTGCATGCACTCCATCGGGATGCATTCCCTTTTGCACACATTCCCCCTTCCAGGAACTTAGGATAAAAAAAACATACATTTCACATAGCTTTTGGAATAATAATAAATTTTTATTCCTAAGGACTTAAGCCCCTAAGCTTAGCCCCTAGGCTCAACACTTAGCCTCTCTTTCCAACCTTTCAACCCCTTTTCCCTTACCCACCTTCTGGAAGCTTAGTCCCCCATCACTCTTTCTTCGTGGTCGGTCTGCACACAATCATGTTTAATATTTATTAATGTTCTGCATATTACATATACCAAAACAAACTCATGGCCTTTAGCACTTAGGCTCTTCGGCCTAATAAACACATAAGCCTACCAGCTTATTAGTAATTGGCTCACCAGCCTACAAAACATGATTTACAATTCATAAACATGATTACAACATGGCTCGTCCTTGGGGATATTACACCAAGGTAAAGGATATCTATGTTGTTTCTGTTGATTAAGGTTGGTTGTCATTGATGCCAACCCTTAAAGAAATCCCCGTAACACAAAGGTTTAGGTAATGGATCCAATATTGTTTTATGTAAATATGACTCATTATGGTTTTTTCATGGTTGATAAGAAGTAAATATGGATGAACTTCAAAGTGGTCCCCTTATGGTGAAAGCCCTCATGGGAAGATGCTTTGTGGAGTAAGAGAACTCATGCTTAATTGTGGAATAATGAGATGAAGGAAAGTGAATTTGTCAGGGAAAATATCCTATATGGATAGTTCTTGTTATTTCATTTCCGGTGGTATGTGGAACGTCACATAATTCCTCACGGTTAGAGAGTTATGGCCATGAGAAGTTGGAGACC